>QLOK01001076.1:0-27347 GCA_003313805.1 Tricholoma flavovirens
AGATCTCGTAAGTCCCCTTTGTAGTATATCTTTCAGCTATTTCACACATTGTACAGAAAGTGTGGTTAGGGAAGAATACGTGATAGCTGGACATCGGATATTTAGTTGCAGCGGGATAGCGAAGCGATGTATGCAGAAAAGAAAGAACGCAATACATTTAGATAGGGGTTAGACAGATTTAGATAGCCAATCAATTGCAGTTTGCAAATCGAGGACCAGTGAATTGACAGAATGTATTTGGTGCAATTTGATATAACTCAGCTGTATGACATGTTTTGCAAATCGAGGACTATCGAGGACCAGTGAATTGACAGACCTCAATCAGTGCAATTCGATGCAACTCAGCTGTGATGTATCAAAATCTGATTTGCATCGAGATCAATCGATTTAAAAAGCTGATATTGATGTAAATCCATGTAAATTGGCTAGCCCCAATGGGGTTTTCACTGGGGCTGAGTGCATGCACAGGTGTTGCGGCTGTAAGGTGACCGAGCGTGTGTGAGCCAGATGTTGTCACTGCGACTGATGTGGCAATGGGGAGATTCGTCAGGTCAATCCTTCTTTTCTTGTACACCTGTTGTGAGTCATTATGTTCACCTAGTTTTCGTTTACCATTTGTCAATGCTTTCCCAACTTCCTGTTTCTTCTTTTCATCTTTCTTAGCTGTTCTTTCTGCTTTCTGCTCTTTGACCTCGTCGAAGTACATAGGCTCTACCAAGAACAATGCAATTGCCTCAAGTCCAAGACCCCGTGCACCACGTCTGAACCATTGCCACAGCGTGCACATATCACATGAAGCTTTCCACTGAATCACCAACGCGATGTCTGGCAAATCGATTCCCTGAAAAATATGCCAGTTAGCGGAGGATGCTGTGGGTGACTTAAGAATTGACCATCCCAAATGACTCCAAGCATGCAAGGCCCCAATTTTTATTATTCTTGAAGTTCTCAGATTCCTCGTCTCGAAATTCCTGGGACATCTCGGAATTGAACCATTTAAGTTTGCTTCACAGGTGGAGTGGTAGGCGTGAGCGCAAATACTTGGCAGCTGCAATTGAGTCCGAAATACTGTCAAAGAAGATAATAAATTTGTATGGTAAAGGCTGTGATGGGTCCCAGTCATCAAGAATAAGGAAGGAAAGGTCCTTATAACTGTTGAGTGGATATTTCATCTTGCCAACAATCAGATGAACATTCAGGTGGTCATTGGAGCGAAGGAAGAGGTACATGTTGGCCATACGCATGTCAAGAATTGATATGACATCACCAAGAATGCGAGGGGGTAGTGTCACCGATGTGATAAAGAATGGAATTCTTCTCGAGATCAAATGTCGAAGGTTTCCTGCAGTTTTGTATTCTGGACGGAAATCTCCCCACTTACTTACACATTGAGTCTCATCCCAAACAATGCTGATAACCTTTGACATGAGGTCCTTATCTTCCCATAGTTTCTTGAAGCCTCCGCCAACCTTCAATATGGTTCCAATATTGGTGACAACTGCCCAATGCTTCCCATCAGAAATGGCCTACAAGTCTAGCTGTTTAAACCATCCAAAAACATTTTAGAGGCTTCACTTTACCTGGAAGGTTGCTGCCGTAGCAGTGTCAGCAGTTACCGAGACAGCATTGATTCCCACTTTCGCAAGGGTGTCAACATTCTGCTTGCTGAGGATATTCAGTGGAGTGATGACAATTTGAATCCCATCAGGCATGAAGAGAAATGGCATCCAGAACATCAGGGTTTTCCCAGAGCCTGTCGCTGCAATAGATGCAACATCTTTGTCATTCTTCAACAGAGCTTGGATGACACAGATCTGCTATAAACAAGGCCAATGGCAAAAAAGGTGTTCCACCTGGTCACAGATCTCGCTGAGGAGTAGGCTATCGGTTTGAGACAGAAGCATCATGTTGTGTGAATTGTATACATGGCGCATCCAGAAAGCGAAAGGATGTTGATATAACCAGCTAAAGTTTGTAAGCATCAAACAGACTGATACACCATGATCTGAAAATATAATCAAAAACAATTGAATACCTGAATTTTGCAAGAATTCTGGGACTTTGCCATGCCTTAAAAGGATTCCACTGATTGCAGGCTTCTCAACCTTTGAAATGAATATGCACAGCCACAACCCATGAGCTGAACAAAATGCAAAAACCCATTCATGAGTAGGGTCCAAGTTCTCTCATCTTTGTAAGGCAACACAAATATGAGACAATGTGAGATGTGAGATTTTGAGTGTTAAATATTAAATGAGTGATCATAAATTGAATAGAATATTAAAATCAAGTTAATTACAAACTAGTTCCTCAAATAGAGTGGACTTGTGCTGAAGTGCCTAGGAAAGGAACATGGTTTTTCATTCTTGGGTTTCCTAAAGATAATCATTTATAAAGCCTTACTGCTCCTATCAGTCTGATGGATGTTGTAGTGGGTTGTCAGTCTGGAAACCCACTCTATGTATATCTAGCATTATAAAGTGGTCTGTCAGAATTGGAGTTACTATGCTTTTTACACTTTTGTTATGACCCTATAAGGCTTTCTCAGAATATTCTCAAATACCTGATGTGGCATTACCTGAAACGTGATGCGAATTGATGTGACTCAACGCGACTCAACCAAAAAAAATACTAGGTTATATTTAGTTTACTTATATGCCGGTGATGTTCATCTAAATGTGGAAACTTTATGGTCGCGGTCGGCATGTGGCTGAGTTGTTTACAGTTGTAAAATGCCAGCCGCTGTGCAGGGGTTGGAGAAAATGAGTTTGAAATTGAAATTGAGGAAGTTGCCGGCTCATCTAAAAATACGTCCTCTACTGATTTAACATCGCATACCACTTTCTCCCTACCCCGGAACTGCGGCTGGGTAGGAGACTGGGATCTCAAATAAACCTACAATAGGTGCTAAGATAATACAAATCAATCACAGGCAATCAGAAATAAACAGTGAGAGATACCGCCACATACGGTAACCAGTGTGCTTGTCAACAAATCTAAGTATGCATCAACAACGGCTCGGCTAACATCAGCACTACTTAACCATGTCCCTTCATCCCTTTTATACACATCAATCTTACATGTATATACAAGATATTTGAGGCAGATTTGCACTGCATGCAAATGCATGGGAATATTCTAAATAACACAGTAAATACCCTCACAATAAAAACACACTCATGAAACTGACAATTTCATCCAAATATGTTATCAAGCAAGGTAATATTTTTGGTGTACAAACTCCCCTGCCAGAGGTGACAGTTACTTCTATTACGCCTTTTGATCATTGTCTTCGATAATGCGTCGATGGGGGCCACGGGCGGAGTTGAATTCTTAATGTTCACAAACTACACATGTTTATTTGATGCGGGGGAACGGTAAGGGAGACGATCCTATTGGTGGCCAAAAGGAGTCTTCAGAAAACAAGATATAACTTGAAGTAGGAGACGCCACATCGATCTCACTTAGCGGGGCTAAGCGGGGTAGAAATCGTTTACAGAAGTCTACAGAGGGGCCTGGGAGGCCTCTGCATAAAATCTTAGAATTGGTGTCCCCCCCGACTTGGCTGCAGCATCACGACTGATGAAGGTTAAGAGTGTCGAAAGCCCTTCTAGAAAATTCTAGCTCCTTACGGAAAGCCACCTAATGATATGATATCATGAGGTCTTGACGAAGTTGGGCAAGTGTCAGTAGGGTGGTCGAGCATGTGCTTGTCGAGAAAGGTACGATCAATTGAGGTTATGCCCTTCATACAGGAAGGGGCAAAACCCCTTGTAACTGTACAGGCAAGGATATGAGTGGAGGATGAAAGTGCCAATATCGAGTTGTCTATAACAAGTATTACAAGTACGTCTTACCACAGAAATGAATAAATGCTTTATGTCACTGAGCCATTCAAACGACGGGCGGGCGGTGTAGCTTCCTGCTTTAGTAGACGTGCTGCCTCTTGTCTTTCTCGCTCTTGTTGCTCAAGCTTGCGAGGGACCTAAGTAAGATAGGGTAAAATGCCGGTGGAGTGGACTGACCAGTTCTTTCCATGAATGGTCCGTGTTCAACTGTATGTTATCTTAGTCTGCGTACTTTACGTTCAACAGCATCGAAACTCACATGCTTCATTGCCTCGGTCCTTTTGGAATGGGTAAGCGCACCGGCCACAATAAGGAGACCGATCGTCAGGCCTTGAGCCCACATACGAGCTTGAACGACCTGGTAATACTACGAATTAGCCGAACCGGAAGAATACCCGAGCACCATATACCTTTTGAGCAGTGGTTTGCATCCTGGACAAAGTTCATCGGCAGACTAAACAAAATAGGGACAAAAACATACTTGTCCCGTGAAATGATAGCGCCAGCTACAGCAAGACTTGAGGCCCAGCCTCCGAGAATAATGCCATATTGGTGACGGTCTGCCCAGTCTCCGAGCTTTTCTGTTGTCGTCATTTGCTGCCAGCGTGACTTCTCGGCTTCTATCTTCTCGTCAAGCAGACGCACACCTTCGCCTTCCCTAAATGTCACTCTCAAATTCAACTGGTAGGTCATTTATGCCAGAGTAAACGCACCATCTCTCTCTTTCAAACTGGAGCGAACGACGCTCAGCTTGTATTGTTATAACAGGCACGACCACTATCACGACGCCTAATGCTTTGAGAGAAAGAGGTAGCTGACGATAGGCCGAAAACTTCCGCTGAAGGTAGTACGAGCCTCCCAGCGCAAAAATGGTGGAGGCAGCGCCGCCTTCAAGTACGCCCCTCCGGACCACGCTGTTGTGTTGGGCAAGTTCGTCGTCAGTGGTCAGCTACATCGATTGTTGAGACTTGGGTAGAATAGGACAACGAGTTGAACAGACCTTCATGTCTGAGGGTGCAAGTCAGCGGAGACTCGGAGTTTACAAAGTCAAAGATATCGAGAGTGGACGGACGGACGGACTTCTCCCCCGATTTTTCTATTCATACCTTCTGAAGACGGCAGAGCACACTAATAGAGCACACTTTAGTTCCGAGTTTATCCGGGGCCCGTGTGTTTCGTGGGTACAAAATCATAATTCATTCAATTAAATCACTACATGCAAATTGGTGGTACTACTGTATGCTACTGTGCAAATAATGATGTAACTACTGGATATGAAGAGAGAGTGCAAAGTATGGTGGCGTAATCATTCAAACGTAGAAAGAAGTGACACGCAAAATCAGAAATGGTCCACCACAAAGGTCCATTTCCCTTCAGTGACGTCGAAGCTCTCAAAGTGGGTATCCTTCATATTTTTCAATCTTTTCAGATGCTTGACAGCGGCCGGGTGTTTCGCATCTTTGATCGGTTCCCGTGTAGCTTTATCAACCGCCCAACATCGGACAAGCGTGAGCCTTGCTCGGACATTCAGTCCAGAACCGGGAGGGGGCTTATCGACTTCTTCGCTGTCGGGATAGACGCTGCACTCCTTGTCGTCAAAGCGCACAATTTCGCCGAGAAGTGCTCCAAGTTTTGGAAGGCCGGTCAAATCCACAGGCTCCAGGAAATGTATCTCCCCGTATCCTTTCCGACCAACGATGAGGTCTTTGAAAGTCGACAGCTCGTCGTAGCCAGTCCGTTTGAGGGTCGCAAGATCAGGCTTCACCCAGTAATCACCCTCTTCGAGAGTTGTTGAATCTGCTTGATTTGCAGCACTATCAGGCTGGAGAGCATTCTGCGTGCTCTGTGCGGTGAACCGGTTCGGTGTACGTTGGGGACGTGGAGCGGGTGTTGGAGAATCTTTTACGCCATTTGCAGACGAACTAAGAGCCGCAGTGGCATCCTTTTCTCGCACAGCAACACTCAAGGCAGGACTGAAAACCACTTTGCCACCACGCAAAGAGCCTGGGGAGCCACCAGACTTGGTAAACAACTCGGCGGGATCCACTTTTTTATCGAGAATCACTTTCTTCACGCTCTGCCGTGCGCCGCTACCTAGAGATGGGCTGGAGCTGCGGGACAAAAGCGTATCTGGTCTAAATGCTGGTTTGTTGTCGCTGACTCGGCTCAGGGATAGCGCGTTTGGCTTTCCTGACGTGAAGGACAGACTAGCGAATGGATTTCCGCCCGCAGTGGACGGCGCTGAGGTCGATGAACCAAAGCCACGCAGTTTGGAATTAGCAGGCGTGTATCCTAACTGTACACGTGGTACGGGAGATCGAGTTGGGACGTCAACGAAGAAGCCAGTTTTCTTCTTCGGTTGAGAACTTTCAAGGTTGACAAGGCGCGGACCAGGCGGCAGCATATCAAATATGGCTAAATTTGCTCCGATGGGTTGAGATATCGATGCTGTAAGTGAATCTTGAGCACCAGGTGCATTTGCGGATGCGTTTAGGGTTCCTCCAGGAGCAGATGAGCCAAACAACCCACCCTGGCTGGTGGAAGTCGATGAACCAAGAAGAGGAGCGATTGGTTTGTTGCCAAACAAACCCGTGGACGGCTGATTGGCTGATTGACCTAAGGGCGCACCAAAGATACTAGATTGTTGAGCGTTATTTGCTGTTTGCTGGTTGTAACCGCCAGAGAATATGGACTGGTTTGGTGTAGTAGATTTATTTCCGCCAAACAAGCCGAATGTTCCTGCCTGGCCAGGCTGCTGCTGCTGCTGCTGCTGGGGTTGGTTGGTGGCACCAAACAGGCTGCCACCGCCAAATAACCCACCACCAGCTTGAGGGTTTGTATTACCAAATACTAGACAAATTATATTGGCAAGGAACAGAGAAATGTGGTTATTCGATGACTTACAGGGGTTATTCGCAGGCTGCTGGGGATTTTGCTGCTGCTGGCTCCCCCCACCGAAAAGCCCGGCACCAGTCCCGCCGCTGAATAATGACGGTTGTTGCTGCTGACCTGGCTGATTTTGTTGTTGTTGAGTTGTCCCAAAGGTACCAAAGCCGGTAGTGACAGGCTGAGTCGTGGGCTGAGTCCCGCCGAAGATTGATTTATTACCAGTATTGCCTATAACAATATCAAAATTGTCACCTGATATGAAATGGCAATTATGTGACTTACTAAATGCATTAAAACCTGTAGCAGGTTGAGCTTGCGTATTTCCAAACAACCCACCCCCTGGTTGTTGTTGTGCCTGCTGAGGTTGATGTTGCTGCTGATTCTGTGTCCCGAACGCTCCTCCACTAAATGCTCCGCCGCCGCCTCCGCCACCTATTGCATATCAGTGAGCAATTACCCATAAGACAATCAAATTATTTACCAAACGCCGAGAAACCAGCCGGTTTATTAGCCGCATTGTTACCGAATGTGCCTCCAAATAGGCCTCCACTTTGCTGCTGTGGTTGCTGCGTGGTGTTTCCAAATCCACCGAAAGCTGATTGCTGAGGTTGTTGCGGTTGTTGTTGTTGCGGTTGCTGACCAAATATTCCGCCTCCAAACCCGCCTGTTGTAGTGGGTGCTGTTGTGCCTTGGTTTGTGGGTGGTGCACCAAACGCGCCAAATCCAGTTGTATTCGTGGTTCCGCCCCCGAAAGCTGACGGTTGATTTTGCTGGGGTTGGGTGCCGAATATCGTGGTATTTGTGGGTTGGGTAGCACCAAATGTAGCAGATTGACCAAAACCACCCGCAGTTTTACGGCCCTGAAGGTAGTCTTGGTATCGTATCTCCTAAATAGCAAACGGATGAACACATAGCTGGGATAGAGCTAAAAGAGTAATGGAATGTCTTGCTTGGATAAAACGTACCTCATGAGATGTTCCTTGATACGCTGGCATACAAGATATAGCTTGGTACTGGATATTCACGGGGCCATTGTTCCCAGTCTCCTTTTCGGAATATATTTGAAATGGTGGATTAGAAGAACCGGTAGTTACAGGAGCGGTGGAGCCTTGGGTTCCCCCTATGAAAATTATAACACGAGTCCAGCAAAAAACCTCTCAAGGAATAGACATACCTGTTGTGGTTCCAAACCCTGAAGTTGTTGGCTTGTTGGCGCCAAATATTCCAGTGCTACCAAAGGCTCCAGTTGTTGTTGTTGTTGTTGTTGTAGGCTGTCCAAATATCCCTGTAGTAGTTCCCGACCCACCCGCTGGTGTGGTACTTTGTCCAAAAGTGCCACCACCCCCGAAAGTGTTACCACCAAAGGCGCCAAAACCAGCGGCAGGTTTGGAAGCGCCGAAAGCGGATGTGCCTTGAGAGGTATTAGCCGTATTACCGAATGCGCCTTTGAGGTCATCAGATTATGGCCGAAGTTATTAAAGGGAAAACGCACCAAAACCCGTGGTACCCGTGTTTGTGTTAGGTGTACCACCCAGATTCCCGAACATCGGATTGGCAGCAGGCTGCTGCTGCTGCTGTTGATTTTGACCACCAAAGGCTGATGTACCACCAAACGCTACGTGAAGGTTCAACATCGTGTTCGATGGCTTATCGCGAGACTTCTCACCAGACGTACCAAACCCAGATGGTTGGCCAAAAGCGTTAGGTTGCTGCTGCTGCTGAGTTTGTTGGGAATTTCCCCAGGTGGACTGAAATGCAGACATGGACAGAGCAAGGAAGCTGAAACTTGCCAACTGGTGAGCAAAAAATGTGTTTTATCACTGCCCACGGTACCGCAACGCGAACTTCACGGTTAGTGTCGTTTAGACTCCGCTCGTTGGTCATGGTCATGTGACTAACAAGTTTTTGGTAACTAGTATATACTACTAGTTAGTGAGTAGTTAGCTGTTGGCCAACGATGCCTGATGGCTCAAAAAGGACTCAAAGGACTCCTACATTCAATACGTTGACACGGGAACACACGTTCAGGTATCCTCCAAAAGACGGGTCGACGTACAATGTACTGAATGAATTCGTTGCGCCGCACATCGAGTCTTTCAATGCCCTGTTCGATGATTCAGGGTTGCCTGCAGGCGATGGCGACGGGGAAGGGATTCTCTCTCTGGCCTTAAAAGACATAGGGGACCGAGTTGTTTTTGATGGAAGTGGAAACGAAAATTCTGAAAGCGCGACGCACGGATGGGGCAATCGAATGAGAAGTGAGTTCATGTTTATTATTTGAAGCAACATTACGATTGACTCTGCGCATGGTTTTAGTATGGATTGAAAAAGTTACCATTGCAAGACCGATGGTTCCGGAAAAGGACAACCGTGCGTTAGAAAGAAGAGTATTTCCTTCGGAGGTGTGCAATTAAGTTTTCTATCCCACTACGTACACGATCCTCTGACAGCCATAGTACCGATAGGCACGAGAACGTCTGACGTCCTACCGTGGACGGATGACCCTCAAATTATGTTGGACCGATATCCAAGGCCAGCAACATGAAATTCCTAAAGACTGCGGACTGGTACCTGTCATGGTTCGGGTACGAGATCTTAAACCAACTATTGCCGTTGTTTTACGTTTGTCAGTCTGTCAGGTGCAATTTGCGTACCATGTCTTCAGCCGAACTCGTACTTCACCACGAGGAGCCAGAGGAATTCGGCGGATACTTTGTGATTAACGGAAATGAGCGTCTTATACGGTATCTGATTCTTCCCAGGCGCAACCATGTTATCTCTCTTATTCGTCCGACGTTCGCCCATCGTGGTCCTTCCTATACGCCTTACGCTGTCCAAATCCGCTGTGTTCGCCCCGATCAAACTAGCGTTACCAATACTCTACACTATCTCTCAAACGGGAGCACTATGCTGCGCTTCAGTTGGCGGAAACAGGAGTATGTGATACCAATCATGCTGATTCTCAAAGCGCTTGTCGGTGCTTCAGACAGAGAGATATTTGAGGGCATCATGATGCAAGACTACGACAATACGTTTTTAACGGATCGCGTAGAGCTACTGTTGCGAAGTTTCAAAATGTTTAGCATGTACACTGGGGAGCAGTGCCTGGAGTACCTGGGAGACAAGTTTCGTGTAGTCCTTAACACGCCGGAGGATTGGGCTAATGGAGTAGTTGGGGCAAGGCTTATCTCAAAACTGGTTCTTGCCCACCTAGACTCACCTCGCGAAAAATTCCGTATGCTCTTGTGAGTGAGATTTTTGTTCTCTCTGACGGGTGGCTCTTAGGACCACAGGTTCATGCTTCGAAAACTATATGCGGTGGTCTCGTCCTCGTGTTGTGCAGATAATCCTGATTCACCTCAACACCAAGAAGTTCTTCTCCCGGGTTCTTTGTACGGGATGATCATCAAAGAGCGTTTGGACGAAATTCTTAACACCATTCGCAACAATATCACGACGGACGTCCGAAATAGCGTTGTCGTCGATTTCAATGATAGTGAGTTTTAAATTCAACGAACAAACTTGCTCCTGAACACCTGTAAAGCGCGTTATTTTATGAAGGTTCTGTCGAAGGTTAATTTTGACATCGGTGCAAAGCTCTCCAACTTCCTTGCGACGGGAAATCTTGTATCTCCAAGTGGACTCGATCTCCAGCAAACATCTGGTTTCACAATCGTGGCTGAAAAACTGAATTGGCAACGGTACATCAGCCACTTTAGGTGCATCCATCGTGGTGCATTCTTCGCCGAGCTTAAAACAACTACGGTTCGGAAATTATTACCAGAAGCTTGGGGTCTGTCGATTGTTCCCTTTGTGGAATATCTACTAATCTGCTTCGACGTAGGTTTCTTGTGTCCAGTGCACACACCGGATGGTTCCCCCTGTGGTCTACTCAATCATCTGTCAAGAACCTGCCGCATTGTCACGACTACACTCGCTGTCGCACATATACCATCCCTTTTAGTTGCACATGGTATGACCCAGGCCTTTGTGCCGTCGATCGATGGCCGGAGGAACCTATGTATTCAATTGGATGGACGCGTAATCGGATGGGCTCGCCCTGCCGTGGCGGCACAGCTAGCCACCAATCTCCGGATATGGAAAACGGAAGGAAAACATGAAGTACCTCTTGACTTCGAAATTGGCTTTGTACCGGAGTCTAAGGGCGGGCAGTATCCGGGACTTTTCCTGTTCGCGTCCAAGTCTAGGATGATGCGACCAGTTAAATACTTGGCGAACGGCTGTGATGATCAGATCGGCTCCTTTGAGCAGGTCTACATGAATATTGCTTGCACTCCGGAGGAAATTGAAACCGGGGTATCAACTCATGTGGAACATAATCCGACAAACTTTCTTTCTATCCTAGCAAATCTTACGCCGTTTTCTGACTTCAATCAGGTAATGTTGCATAAAGATTCCTCTTATGATTTTTCATTGACCTTTCCTTCAGAGTCCACGGAACATCTATCAATGTCAAGTACGTATGGATGAATATAGATCACTGACGTATGCTCATTTGGCTTAGATGGGCAAACAAACAATGGGGACCCCGTCGACTGCTCTGAAGCATAGGACAGACAATAAACTTTATCGGCTCCAGACGGGTCAAAGCCCAATCGTTCGTCCAGCTCTACACGACACTTATGCCATGGATTCATTCCCCAACGGTACTAATGCCGTTGTTGCTGTAATTTCTTACACGGGGTACGACATGGAAGATGCTATGATTCTGAACAAGTCTGCCCATGAGCGAGGGTTCACGTATGGTACTGTTTACAAATCCCAAATAATTGACCTCAAGGAAGTGCGCGGGGCTTCCAAGTCAAGCTCTTTACCAACTTTGCATTTTGGACTTGGCAGAGATATCCGAACTCGAGGCGAAAATGCACACCCATTCTGCTTATTCGTCGATAGGGATGGTTTACCGTTCATTGGTTCTCAAGTATCTTCTGGCGACCCTTTAGCTGGATATGTTGACGATACCACCGGCCGGACGAGCTTCGTGAAATATAAGGGTGATGAAATAGCTCTCGTCGATGAAGTGCGACTGCTTGGTAATCTCCACTTGCTATACGCTCTATCATCACCCGTTAACCTTCGATTTTCGAAACAGGGAGTGATGCCGGGGACTCGGAGCTTCAGAAAATCCATATCACTCTTCGGATAACTCGGTCTCCCGTTATCGGGGATAAATATTCCTCTCGCCATGGCCAGAAGGGTGTGTGCTCACAGAAGTGGCCGGCAATCGACATGCCATTCAGCGAAAGCGGAATGCAGCCCGACATAATAATCAATCCTCATGCGTTTCCTAGTCGCATGACTATTGGAATGTTGGTCGAGAGTATGGCTGGTAAAGCTGGAGCGATGCACGGCCTGGCACAGGACGCCACACCTTTCAAGTAAGCAACCCAAACTCATAGAAACTGTCAGTTTGAAGTAAAGCCCATTAGGTTCACAGAGGAAGACACAGCGATCGATTACTTTGGTGATCAGCTCCTGGCAGCTGGATACAATTATTATGGAAACGAGCCTATGTACTCTGGGATCACTGGACAGGAATTTGCCGCCGACATCTACATCGGTGTCGTATATTATCAGCGTTTGCGACACATGGTGCTGGACAAATTCCAAGTACGCACTACAGGACCTGTTGATCCCATCACACGACAACCTGTGAAGGTATGTTTTTTTCATCACTTGGGCCCGTTTATGTGCAACATTCATGTACCATAGGGCCGTAAACGTGCAGGGGGTATTCGTTTCGGTGAAATGGAGCGCGACGCTCTAATCGCTCATGGCACGTCCTTTTTGTTGCAAGACAGACTAATGAATTGCTCCGACTATTCGACCGCGTGGGTGTGCCGCATTTGTGGAAGCCTCATCTCCTTAGGCTATGAGGATATCAGCCTTGGGGAGATGTCAGTTGGGGCGTTGGGTGCATTGAGGTCGACTGGACCTGGGGGAGAATATTGTAGAGTCTGTCGAGCTGCCGCTGAGGAAGAGGACGAAAGAGAGCGGCAAGCGATGGCTACCGGACAGCACCTCCAGCGACCACAGGCAGATGTTCGTGTCGCTGTTTCTTCTCAAAACATGCTCGGCCGAGTAGGCAAGGGCGGTGACTTGGATGTGGTCGCCGTGCCTTATGTCTTCAGATATCTATGTGCGGAATTAGCTTCAATGGGGATTGCTGTCTCGCTAGACATTAAGTAGACTGGTTCACGCCTCTATATATCTTCTTGCTCTCATTGCATTCCTATCAAAATGATTGTCATTACAAACTAGTGCTTAAAAGATAAGGGTATACATGTAGTACACAAGTACATAAGTGAGAATCAGTTACAAAGATCTTAGTCTAAACCCAAAGAACAAGTATCTAAAAGTATATCAGCAAAGTACGTTCCAACCTGGGAAGCATTATAGTTATGACAAACTAATGGGGGTCATCTTGGGAGAACCACGCCCCTTTCGTCACTGTTATGCACATCACCTTTCGGGACAAAGGAGTCTTCATCAGCCGTTGCGTCCCCATAGCTATCGGATGAACTTTGCACTGCCCGAACCTTCAATTGTTCGTTTTTCGTCCGCTGCTCATGCAATCTAGATTCTGATACGGGATCGGATCCTCCAAGCAATAACTCTACCAGAGAGTGCTCCAGAGATGCATCCGCGTGCAGTACAGTTGGCGCGGATTGTTGGGGTAAGGAATGGGATCCGCCATGATCCACGGGTTCCACCTTGATTCTGGACTTTGCCAGGAACATGTCAAAGATAAGACGGCATTCTTCTGCAGATGTAGCTCTGGACAGGAGACGATGGATTTCCAGCGCATCATCGTAGCGCAGGTGGGGATCAGTAGGAGTCGCGTTATACACTGGCGGAGGTTTGCGAACCTGCAATTTCGTTGGTGATGAAAGTCTGGCGGTTCGACTCTGTGAACCATTGACTGGGGAGCTGATGGGTGAGACATTGCCGTTCACACCAGTTGGCAGTGTTGTGTGTTTAAATGGCTCTTCCAAAGCAACATGTTTGTCATGTCCGTTGATAACTGTAGGGATAGCTGGTCGCCGAATTGGCTCACCACGATCTTGCTTCTTTTGTACTACCGATGTCGAGCGAGAATGGGCACTGATGTAGCTCTGCTCCTCGAAGGAATCAAGCGAGGGCGAAGGAGGTAATACAGGAGGTGGGCGAGGTGGAATAGGTCGGTTAGCTAGAGGTGACAAATTCACTGTCTGGGGTTTTGGTTCCTGCTGGGGTCGCGAAGCGTTTTGAGGCGTTTTCGTCCTTGAGAGTTCATCGTGGGAGCTGCGGATCTTATCTCCACCAAGCGAAAGTTTTGAGATCATCTTTTGCAAGCGTCCTGACCCCTTTAACTTGGCCGATTCCCCAGCTTGAAGTCCTTCTGAAAGCAAATCAGACGCATCCTGACTACCTGTATTTGGCGGGCCCTGTGCGAGAAAGTCCATCAAAACCCTCGTCCCGGCAGAGACTGCGTGCTGCCTAGGACCGCTAGGTGACTTTACAACGCTTATTTGCTTGACCGGCGGGGGAGGGGGCCCAATGCTCTCCTCGTCTGACTCTCCCATTACATCGTCTAAATCAAGAGATTCCCGATTATGCTGTACTAGGCGAGTTCGAGGCGGGAATTGATCTTGCCCCTGGCGCTTAGCGATGCGGTTGTGGTGGTTCTGTATCTTGTCAGGGTCCGATACATTGAAAGGCATTGAAACCGGAGACGGTGTGTTATGAGGGAGTTTCATGAGAATACGCGGCGTAACACCAGATGTTGAAACCGCACGAACGCGGCCGGAAGCTAATTCGAACGATTTTGGAGGGTTGCTAACACTAGCTTGGCGAGCGCGTGATGGTTTCAAGTTGTTTTCTTCATCATCCTCCTTGATAGACTCGACCGGTAGGGTAGACCGCCGAGGAGACGCTCGTGGTGGGACAACAGAAGTGTCAGATGCAGAACTTATAGACAAGTAAGCAGGGCGGCGGTTGGTACTCCGTTGATCCTTTTCTTGTTTGTATATCTTTTGACAAAAAGGTATTTAAAGTGCGGCTGACTAAGCTTCATAGAAACTGACCTCCATTGTCTTCAGTCGGTCAGGTGTCAGGGAGACCTTCATCGTGGCCGAAGAACGCATCAAGTCATCGAACTCTCTCTGTATGGTTTCGTCCTATGCATAGTTAGATGGCATCATTCACTAAAAGATTAATGAAACGTACCTCGACCGCTGCTGCGGGTTCCGTGTGTGAGGTCTGCCTTGTATTCTCACTAAAGAAAGAGTCCGACTTCTTGTGACTGATTAGACCTGAATCCCCATCACGGTCAATTGAAGATCTGCTGTTAGCCCTAAACATTTTCATAGCTCTCCCCTTTTCAAATGAGGATCTGGTTGCAGGTGTAGACCCGGTTGATTCTGACGAAAGACGAGGTCGTGAAGGAATGCCATCTTTCAAATTCGACGAATCTTGGTGGGCAGGCGGCCCAAAATATTTGTCCCTACGTGAGAAAGACCTGCTTCTTTGGCTTTTGGGGCCGTTGCACAACTGTTCTATTTGCTCATACACTGAGACCATCGTTAATCCATCTCATCTAGATTAACATTTGAACCGACGCACCCTTCATAGTCTTGAAAAAACCGTAAATAGAATGATCTTCACAGAGGGCAACAAAAAGATCATTGGCCGTTGCGACAGTGCGACTGCTATCGCGCGCAGCTACGCGTCCAACATTGGATAATATATGTCTAGATTCAATAAGATATTACGAAGAGAAGAGACCTTCAATAAACGTACTCGCACATGGCCCTGTAACAATCAATCAGGGAACAGCAGAACATAAATGACTGTAACATACTCCAGAATCGCAGTAAGATACAGCGCCGCGGGGGCCATCAGCGTAGCCTTCGGTGGAACGCCAAATTCACGCATTTTTTCATTGACGCGGCTCTCGGCTTCAGGATCCTCATCGGTCTCATTCAGGGTAGAGTATGCTTCACATTTGAGTCGAAGTAACTAAAGTCAAGATTAAGCCTCGTGGATAGCTTATAGGGGAATGTGGACGGAACCTCGAACGCCCAATGTAGTTGGAACGTCTTCGCGTCATCCTCAAGGACCGTGACATCTGCGGGACCAGTTCGATCCCAATATGCTCTCAGCTCGACTTCGGCTTCCAAGAGGGCTTCTTTGCCAAGGGTAGTAGGAAGCAAGCTGAGTAGGCTCGCGCGTAACTTGTCCGTAGAAAGCGAACATGCTGTGTTGAGTATACTGTAGAGGAATTCGTCGAGTAGAACATTGATTGAGCGTAATGCTTCGATTTTAAGCTTTATTGGTCGTATATCGGAGAGAATAATGTCGGCCGAATGAGTAGAAATGTAGGAGGGTCCTAGAGAAGCCATCACGCTGAGAGCGAAAGAGTGAAGATCTGCAAGCAAGACTTACCTCCGTTGTCGGCGATACCAGGCATGGTCGCAGTGTCGGCGAACGAAAAGATTGTTTATATGTGACATCTAAATACGGAAATACGGATGTTTTTCACACATCAAACATATTTCTTTTAGTGAATTTTTATGCTGCAATGCACAATCTCAAAGTTCTATCGATATCTGTTTTACACACACCAAGAATCTAGTTCCCATATCTACAAAATGAACAGTCCGAATAATGATACCGCTACCCAGTTGGCATGGTCTCCACCACTTCATCATCGCTTAGGCGTTCAACCTGATCATCTAAACATAGTGGCGTCATCGACATCTCATCCGAGGAGTCCTCTCCCTCCTTGATATCTGGAACATACCAAAGGACTAGGCCATCATTAGCCATTTCAGAGACTTCTCCTGAATCAAGATCATCTAGGTTGCGTATCTTCGATGGCTGAGACGGGGCCGACGAATATTGTACTGATGGAAATGTCAAGAAATCATATGGTTGAGTATTATGTCGCTCTGCCGTTCCATCGGCTGATCGCAGAGGTTTTGCTGCATTATACCGCTTAATACCAGGGTTGACAGGCCCTGCGCTCGTCCGCAACACCTGTCCATGTTAATTGAGTATGCAGTGTGATATCGTCGCGTCTATGATGCTAGCTTACCCATTGACAGAGTGAGGCGTGTCTCTCCTTCGATATCCGCGGCTGTTTAACCTGCCTAGCCTCAACCGTGTACGACGGGAGAATCCGGGGAGCCACCGGAAGTGGACCTAATACAGGAGTAAAGAATGCGGCCGCCGGTTTGGGAGGATCACGTCTGTGCTCCGTCTCGTGATGTTTCACGAGCTGACTTGGGCTGCGAAAGGATTCATCACAGTCTAGAGGAGGGTCAACAACCGATAACCAGGTATTCAACCGCCAACTCACCTTTATACCCACAAAACAATGGAGTTGTCGCATGGCTTCGGAGGTGAATGAAAGATT
Organism: Tricholoma flavovirens; assembly: GCA_003313805.1. Taxonomy (NCBI): domain Eukaryota; kingdom Fungi; phylum Basidiomycota; class Agaricomycetes; order Agaricales; family Tricholomataceae; genus Tricholoma; species Tricholoma flavovirens. The sequence goes on from QLOK01001076.1 coordinate 17,158, forward strand.
TTTTGGCATCAGGAAAACGTTTCCCACACTGTTGCCACTGACACACAAAAGAGTTCTATCGCATAGGTTTAGCTGTGTTGCGGCAGTGGCAAGTGGGGTCATTACCTTGGATGTATTCCGTGGCCTGTGTTCAGATGCAAAGTGTTTTATCAATTTTGCCGCGGAGTCCATCACAACATCGCATCCGGTCCATTTGCAAGGTCTTTCTGAGATCCTAGAGCACGATAACACCATCGCTTCCCGCTCTGCATCATCTAAAGGAAGAATCAATCGAAAGACAAAAAGGAGCTCGCGCGAGACACACCGTTCACAAAATCAAAACAGGCTGGATCGGCATAATTTATGTCTTTCATAATTCATTACTTAGTCACAACATATTTTGCCTGTATGGTGACAAACCCATACCTGGCTCCTCCAAAAGTCTAGACGAGGACCTGCCCTGTAATCCCGAAATCGAAATATGACCTTCTGGAACTGATTGATTGCGTGCTTTTCGCCTCTTCACCACCTCTGATTCCTTCGCCATAAACAGTTTGAGATAGGCGGGCCGAGGAGGCACGAGAATATAGGGTTTAGGCCGCCCCCCTTCCCTATTTCTACCTTCAAACTGTCGTGGTTTTGACAATTTGATAATACTTAGATCAGCCACAGTGTCGCCAAAAGCACCGATCTCCAGCGGATCCTCCGAGACTAACGTATGCCCAACATCGTCGAACGCTTCAATCGAAGGAGAGGATGCTGGCGATGGTAAGAACAAAGGAGTTTTCTGTCTCTTGCCAGGTTGTGGGGTAATTGGTGGACTTCCGCGTCTGGAAGTGGAAGGTTGCTGAGCTATGACATTGTGCGACACAACATTAGCGGCGGGAACCACATCCAGAGAGGTCGATGCCAGTGTGGCAATCGCAGGAACAGAGTCCGATCTTACGAGGGTTTTACGCCTAGGCAGGAGAGGAGTCGACGCCTTGTGTACGTGCGGAACTGAGGTTGACATAGGCTTAGACGGCGGGATTTCCACGACGACAGACCAAGTGGGTGTCTTGGTAATGGTAGGATTTGATTTCAACTGCGGAGCAGATGATGGGAGTGGAGATGGAGGTCGGGCCACATTTTGAGGGGCGGGTAGCATCGTTTCTGATGTAGAAGCAGATGAGGGCAGCGCAATATGTTGACTAGGCCTCTGCGAAGGGAGAGGAGTTGACGTGGATGTAGATGCAGAGGGGGGCATTACAGAAAGAGGAGACTGGACGGGGGGTGGAAGAGATGCAGAAGGTTGGGAAGCCTCCTGGGATGGGGGCGGCACGGAAACAGGCGATTGAATGGATGTCGGAGAAAACGTAAGAGGCTGGAAAGGGGGTGGTGCCAACGTTACAGATGTTGATAGTGATGTTTGTGTAGAGGGTTGGACAAGTGTCTGAGGTGACGCGAGCGTAGATGGCAGAGCAGACGATGCTGGGAATGAACGAGCCTGGACGGGAGATAGGGTATGATGTCGACCAGGAGTCGCGTAAGCTAACTCCTGATCCCCAGCAGAAGGCTGAGCGGCCACGCGAGGTATGGCGCCATTCACTCTCAGATTCACAAACTGATCTGTAGTTGTGCTTGATAAGTTGACAGCGCTTGTTGCCTCACCATTAGGTCCTGGCGCGTGTCGTTTGATAGGAGGTTGCTCAAGTGAACCGTTCGCCAGACCATCTTCTAGCCGGGGTCGTTTTGGCGGTGGCTGCTCAAGTGCAGATGGCTGGAGTGCACGCAATATGTCCTTCGCAAGATGTTTCTTGTCAGCGTGGGCTGGCGTGCGTGGACTACTCGACAACTTGGAGAACCCGGGTGAGCTGACGGGCTGTCCACGAGGGCCCGTAGCTGACGACGACGACGACGGAGGGCGAACCTCGACGTCGTTAGGAAGTTGGGATGGAACTGAATAGGTCTGGTGTCTCTGCCGCTGCTTGACTGGTAGAAGTTCTGGATGAGACTGCAGGTTCTCATCATGCGCGTTTGGGCGAGTTTGCTGTTGGACGGGGTAGCCATATGGACGGTAGTCCATCTGTTCCACCCCAAGTGGAGCCTGGGAGTGTCCTTTGGTAGTAGGTTCCGCCGAAGATCGAGGCAAAGAAGCACCAGAAATTTCCTTCTGGTTACTTATCCTATAGCGGACTTTGCCACCCTTTCCATCAGGAGATACGAGGTATAGCTTAGAGTCATGATCCTTGAGAACCTCTAATTCGGAGTTGGGTAATACAAAAAAACAACCAGGCGGTGTGGTTTCTGCCCATTCCGTGACCACGTCAACGAAGCGTGCGTGTACGACCGATGGTCCCAACCCAGCCACACTGATTGGTTCTTCAATGCCAGCAGCTGGTACCACGGACGGTATACCATCAGACTGTGACTTGGCAGATTTCACGGTGGCGGAAGATATGTTTGAAGATTGAGCGGAAGGGTTTAATGATGCAGAAGTCGAAATAACCTCGACAACGTTCAAATTAAAATCATTTGACATAGGACTGGCGGAGTCCAGAATTACCTCACTGTTATCCCCCCAAACCACACCTGCAGTACTTGACAGATGTAGGGAGCCCGCTGATGAGGTTCTTTATTACAAACCGCGAAACGTTGAAGACGAAAACATACCAGGTTTATTGTGTGCCAATGCCACCTGATTCATAACGGTGTTTGGTATGGGGGCTGCCTTAGATGGTTTGCCAGGAGTAGGTAGCTGTGTCTCGGAACGTGCATTGGGTTGTTGCTGTCGTTCCACACGACTTTGTAGTCGAGCTCGTTCTGCATTGACAGGATACTGCCTGTGTTGCGGCATGGACCGTGCGGCATGAGAGGGGTGTTGTGCGGTCATCATGGGTTGCACTACAGATGCCTGTTCTCCATTTGATGGTTGGGTTGGATGGTCTGCCATCATCCGCAGAAGTTGGGCAGCTTGTTGTACGTGACGATTGTACTGTGTATTAGGTTGTCCAGCATGAGGCATTCTGACAACCTGAAATCGCTGTGGCTGCATGTGTGGTTCTGGTTGTGTTGTACCATACGGCTGTACATTCGAACTGTGATGCTGGAGACGGTAGGCATGGTGGGCGCTCGATGCTGCTGCCGCTGTGTACATAGGGTGATATTGACGCGATTGTATGGATGCTTGAGTGAGATAAGGATTCGGTTGAGACTACCGGAGAAATAAGGATGGTATTGAACAAACAAAGGTATAAACGCACGGGGTTTTGATGATATTCTTGTGCCTCCCCAGTCCTGGCAGCTGTGTTGGCCGGAGGCCTTATTGGATCATTGGTTTGAGGAAGAGACCGCTGATTTGATGAACTTGATGAAGCGTTTCCTGCCCGGAGACTGATAGGCTCCAAGTCAATCCTTGGCTTTCAAGCTATGCTAGTGGCATGTGGCTTACCGTCTGGACTCTTCAAGAGCTCGTAGTATACGTCTACATAAGAATTAGCGTCAAGCGCTGCTAGAATGCACGACAAGGCGCGTACTTTGCTTCATCTCCTGCTCGAGCTTGATTTTGAAGTTCTTTTATCGTGTCTTCGTCCATGGTACGAGGCGCAAGTATCATCTGCCAGACCTTGCTGACTGAAGAAGATTTGTGGCAATATAACGCCTTCCAGTCGTACGCGAGAAAGAGTGACTAAGTACAGAGTAGAATGCTGAACTTTTGAGGCCACTCAACCAGAAAGTACGGTCACGACGGTCACAGAGTTTTGATCGTGACACAACAAACAATGAAGACCGTGGGAATATTTATCCATAAATGTTTCTTCCACCTCTTGCTCGCTCTGGTCAGCGCGCTTTTGCTGCAATATCTTCATCTTTGCCCTCTAGTGTAGCAAATATCGGACCATATCAAGTATTTGATCGTCAGGCGAAAAGGCTCCAGAAAAATCGCGCAGTCACTCGAGATGGAAGTATCCGTAGTATCACGGTCGATTATCTCCGGGATGAAGTCGCTGACAGGATGATGGAAAGGTTTCTGGTTTGTTTTCGTACTCATCGCGAACAGTATCATGCTTCTCAGGTAGTATCTAGGATATCAAACGAGAATTCAATATCATTCTTGACCTCGGTTCTGGTCCTGGTCATTTCTCCAAACTCCTGGAACCGGAAAAGACCAAAAAGGTTGTTCTGGTGGATTCGAGTGGTAAACTTTACTTGAGTCCAGGTCGCTCTAAAGTGATAATCCTGTAATCCAGAGTTCATTTTGAATCGGGACGCAGACTCGGCGTTTGAAGGTTTGGACCGTATCTCTTTGCCGCATTAGTTATATCAACCTTTTAACAGTTGAGGTCGAAAGAATACATGCGGACGAGGAAAACTTGTTAGATATCGTTGAACGCGGTTCTCAAGAAGCCATAGTGTCCTGTCTCGGTCTACAATGGGTGAACGACCTCCCTGGTATGCCATCAAAGTGCTGCATGGCACCTTTTCAACTGGTCTTTAGGTGTGTTGGTACAGATTAAGGAGGCCTTGCAGCCGGACGGCCTCTTTCTCGGTGCAATGTTTGGCGGCGATACTCTTTTTGAACTGAGGTAAAACAACCACATGTCTTTTGTTCCCCTTTAATTTTACTCAAATTCCAGAACATCACTTCAACTGGCAGAAGTTGAACGCGAGGGAGGAATCTCGCCTCACATTTCACCTATGACAGGTTGGTTGATCGACGGTTTTCCGTTGCCTTGGATTTCACACGCAAGTAGACACCAGAGATATTTCGAACCTGCTTGGTAGAGCGGGATTCACATTGCTCACCATTGACATCGATGAAGTTAAAGTGGGATACCCAAGTATGTGGGAGCTAATGGATGATTTGAAAGACATGGGAGAAGGAAATGCAGTCATAGGACGGTTAGATATAAAACTGCAACATGTGATAAGACAACTAATTCCTGGCACTTTCATTTTTACAGCCGGCCTTTCATTCATCGAGACACTCTCACGGCCGCCTCTGCAATATACAAAGGTCATACACTCTATAATTTCTACTGATTATTTTTTCCTGATCCATATCCAGAATTGCACGGAAATAACGACGGAAGTATCCCGGCTACATTCCAAGTCATCTACATGGTCAGGACTCGGCGCTAGCTCCATCCAGTTTTAACCACTCAGTATGTCGCAGATCGGATGGAAACCAGCTGCCAGCCAGCCAAAACCGCTCGCCCGGGGCACAGGCAAGATTAACATGAAGGACGTCCTATAATTTCAAAAAGGTGCTCTACTGGTGCACCGTTGTTGAATTTTGCTTCCGTGTACAAACATTTTTCCCACCAGAGTACCTCCCGGCGGCAAGCTCTTGTGAGAACAACTGAGAGCAATCAGGAACCTGAAGATGCGTATTGACTGTCGGAGACTGTCGGCTATGTGATGCATGATCATGATCATGATGTTTTGAAATGCCGACCACATCTAGCCACATTCAGATATTAGAATTGGCAATTCTCTGCCCCCGGTCTGCCCATTGCAAGATGCAGTAGTTCATGCGTCCCAAAAAGGCTCGCTAGTTGCCATAACGAGGGCATCCAAACGAAGCGAGCCCACCGCCGTTTGCCGTCAAGACTAAAATTCTCATTACCCATTGCCTTCTGTCGTTGAAAATACGCGGTACCACTAGGAAATATGGTACTGTGCTCTGGGTCAGTGGTTAGTAAGAGCCGAGGATCGTATACCAAATTTTCGACGACGAGATCAAGATCACCTATGTAGCGTTGCAAATTATCGCACCTCGTGAGGGGGTCATTGGGGAGAAATGTGGACCGAGAACGAACGGTAAGAGCCGCGGACGTCTATGAAATTTCGCGATCGGCTGCAAGATCAATCTCGCCCAACAGTGCAGATCCCTGCATCTCGTGAGAGTGACATTGCGGAGCAATACTGCGAGCTGATGGGTGGACCCGCGGACGTATCAAATTTTCGGTTGCATGACCAAATCTCGCCTAAATGTCGCAAATCATTGCATCAGGGTTGATTTATCCTATACATCAATGTTGTCTGCGGGTAAAACCTCAAATCTCCTAATCTCGTAGATCCTTGCATCCCGTGAGGATCCTACATCAATGTTATATGCAAATAGAACCTTCAAGTTATATCTCATCTGTGGCCAGGTTACCCTCCTGTTTCTGCGGCTTGACACATGAAGCATCCATGTTCATATCTTTGCTTCATTCTACTTCTGGTCCTTCAGCTGCATTGCCCTCATTGATGGAAGCTGATTTTGTCTGTACACCCCCTTGAAATTTCCGCTTTGGGATGACATGATAGAATGCCTCTTCCCAGTTCCTCGTCTCAACCCACTTTAGCAAGATCTCAAAAACTTGGTTGACTGTCAAGACTTTTCGTGTAGGTAGCGATGATAAATAACGTCCGATCGGAAGACGAGCAGTTCGAACACCAGAGTCCTTAGCTTTATTGAGGCACAGATTCTAGATCAAGAATATTAGATAGAGATGACATAGAATGAATTTGATGCTACCTTGTATCGATTATGGTCGCAGATCCCACCGATGATGTATATTTCCTCAGGCTTGACATCAGTAAGTTCCTCCTCGGAGTCTGCTGTCAGATATATCACATCGTGATGCTGTCCAACGGCTATTTGCGGTTCACTGCCAGATGGCTTGTCGTCCGGATTGACTGTCTCTCCAGGATTTTCATTATCCACTTTTACGGACGGATTGATCTCTACAATGGATTGGGGTACACCCTGTGCCTGCCAGAGTCGTTCGTAACCCTCGTGCCACCACTCGGTGTTCACCCACCGTTTGTACGCAGCGTCGCTCATGCCTTCCAAACGAGTGAAGGTGTGTCCGTTTAGGGACGTGAAGAGAAGAGAAAAGGGGTAACACGCATCGCGGTTTGCACTATATGTGTACGCCAATTGGGAACACAGCGATTTAACTTCCTGATTCCGCAGAGTGTCATGGTTTAATAACTACAGATATTTATGCACCACCCACCTTCTCGCTCATCAACTTGTCGAAACCGAGGTCAATAACGACATTTCCACCAAACTGAACCCTGGGTCGCTTCTTTCGTCTGCTGCTCTCGTCCTCGTCCTCATCAAGTTCTCCTGCGGCGCGTTTTTCGGCTTTCAGCCGTTTCTTCTCCTTTTTCGCTTCCTTCTCTTTAGCGCGCCGCTCTAGCTTTGACGCTGCATAGCGCTGTGCTTTTACGGCTTTCTTCATTGCGCTCTTAGAAGGCGCCTTGTCCACACCATCGTTCATCGATGAGGAACGCGCCATATCGCGATCTGCCGGCGCGGAGTCCGAGTCGATGACGGGGTTCGAGCGTGCCTCCGTTGTGCTGGTAAATAGAATCTGCGCCATGGACCACGAATGATTGTTGTAGGCACCTTTCCAGCGATGCGAGAGGCAAAAGAGCGATTTATGTGCAACAAAGTCGAATTTCAAGAACGAGACACTCACTTTAAAGCCACCGGTAGATGCCGATCATCATTTCGGGAACGAGTTCCAATCACAGGTTCATCGCAGATTTTGACGACCTTTTTGGATCCTTTAGACCGCCTACCTCGACTACCATGGATCTCACTACCACTGTTAAGTATACAATCCCCGCGGTCAGTACACACACCGCGACCGTGATACTCGTTCATGTAAGAACTCGCTAGTCTCAGACAGTCGCTAACCTGACCTTCGTGGTTTATGCACAGGGCTTAGGGGATAGGGCTGAAGGGCTGAAACGAATAGCAGACAAGTTTCGAAACGACCCTGGTCTGGCCCATGTCAAGTGGATCCTCCCCGAGTCGTAAGCTCTGAGCTGTTCTACTTAACCATTCTTGTCTCACTGTCATTTTTAATGCCACAACAATTTTTCCGAAAACTCCCTCCTACTGGTATTCACTCCCTATCGTCTTTGCCACAACAATAGACCAGTACGAAAGGTCAGGGCGAATATGGGTTTAGAGATGCCGTCTTGGTACATCCATCTCCCTTGGTCCTCTTCTAACGATGTCCAAATGTTCCAACACCAGGTTTGATATTGAAGCCTTCGGATTTGACACCATTGAAGACGAAACAGGGATGCTGCAGTCGGCGGCGGCGATTAATCGCTTGATCTCCACTGAAGTTGAATCTGGTACAGATGCCACCCGTATCGTACTTGGTGGTTTTAGCCAAGGAGCAACAATGTCTTTATTGTCGGGCTTGTCGGGCCGTAACAGATTGGCTGGCATCGCGGTTTTGAGTGGCTGGTTGCCTCTAAGAGATAAGTTCTCAACTGTAAGCACCCGAATCACTCAGTTTTGTGCCTTCCACTCATGCCGTGTTGCTATCAGCTGGCCTCTCCATTAGCCTCAACTATTCCTGTGTTTTGGGGGCATATCTCAGATGATCCCTTGGTTCGACCTAATCATATCCAAGCCTCGATTAATATCTTGACCTCATCCCTGGGGATGCCCTTGTCCTCTCCCGAAGACGGATGTAAGGGCCTAACATATAAAGTGTACGATGGGATGCGGCATGAAACGAACGAAAAAGAATTGGATGACCTAAAGGACTGGATCAAGACAGCCATTCCTGACTGAGGGTAGCTGGTGAAGTTTGGACGCTTTATGAATTTCTATCTTCCCACCCACCGACACGACAACTGCCATGCTTACTCAGTATCGTCCAAATGCTCCAGTTTCTACTAGGCAGCCAGATACAATCCTTTCATCAGCGTATACAATATCATCTCGCGCATCTATCCAAAACGGATGACCAAAAGTCCGAAGTGTGAAGTCTGGAAGGACGATTATCTACATATACAGTAGTGCGCATACACAAGTGTATGTGTGTACAAAATTTCTCCCTTCCCATACGTTGTTTTTGGTTTGTCTACGGGAGACTACAAACAGCGAGTGGTGGAAACTTGGTTCGCATCGAGTTACGGACTCACTGCTAATCAGGAGGTCATCATATTAGTTCCTCTTGTGCCACCGAAAGGTTTGTCCGAGGCGGAAAGGAAATAACTGCCGAGAACTTGAATGGCGACTTCGATTTTTCGACCGCCATGAGATTTGCTAGTAGGTTTATCTCAAGTTTTCAGTGTCGATATCATGCCTGTGTGTACTTACAACAATCATTTGCTAGGGTTCTTTGAACTATACGAGGCTTCCAGCAGCAGGGGCCATCAGGTATTTAACAATATTCTGAGAAAGCCTTATAAGGTCATAACAAATGTATAAGAAGTATAAAAACTCCAATTCTGGCAGACCACTTTATAATGCTAGATATACATAGAGTGGGTTTCTGGGCTGACAGGAGTGGCAAGGCATTATAAATGATTATCTATGGGCAAGCCTGAGAACAAAAAACTACTTTCCTTTCCTAGCCACTTCAGTGTAATTCCACTCTATTTGATGAATTAGTTTGCAAATGACTCAATTTTGTATTCTATTTAGTGTTGCCACAGTTTGGAGTCGACTTAATTGTATTTCACATTTTCCGGGTGTGGGAGTGCGAATCACATTCCACATAAGAGACGGGAAATGTAGCCAGGTGAAATGTGGACAATCTTGGTCTCTAAGTGAAGCAATCTGACCACCCTATCATGAGCTATTCATGTTAAGCTGTTTCAATACTGTCAGTAGTAACAATTGGACCTGGACATGCTAGTCATCTATCTCCTCTGCAATCCTTCCAAAGATCCTGTAGATATATCAGATCCTGACATCTGCCTGTCTCTTGATCTTTTCTTGGCTGTTACTGTAAGTCTGTGTAAGGGCAAGACCCTGGAACAACTAGAGACTACTTATTCAGGGAATGGAAAGGTCAAGGCATAACCAAGGTTTGCTAGAAGCAGGGGAGATTTCAAGTTCTTATAATAATGAACTGAAAGACTACTTCTCTCAGTTCACCAAACATTACCAACAATATAACAACTGTCAATGCCAGTACTGTAATGGGTCTTGGATATCATGAAGGCCTAATATAATGTAATGGATGAAATGATGAGTCCATGAATATGAAGTAGAAAGATGTAGGCATAGAAGGGGGACACCTAGGGGTTGTCCCCTTACAGTCTGCCCCAACACAGACTCACGACATTTACCAACACTGAGGCTCACGTACACTTGCCTGCACTCGCCCACCATCAAAATGCTGACATAATACATCACAGGTGCCCTTGCCTGTGGTTGCCTGCACTCACACATATCTATACAACAACAACAACATTCA
>QLOK01001077.1:0-73496 GCA_003313805.1 Tricholoma flavovirens
TGTCTGTCATGCTCCATTGCATTTCTCTCTGCAGAAGAGCAAAGTTGGTTCTTTTTCATCTGCTAATCTTTCAGTTCTGATCGAGTACGGATGTAGGGGTGCATTACCGCTCGGACCATCATAGATACAACATGAAACGCCGTGTAGCTTCGCTCCCCCCGGTCAGCGCGCATACCTTCGACCAGAAAGTTCTAGAGCGTAGGGCCGAAACTGCAGTAGTGCTGTCTGCAAGACAATCTAGTTGTGAGGTCTGTAGGTAAATCTCGGTCTTGCAACACTCAGCTATCCATCTGTTCATATCTCCATGATACAGCAAAGTCTACACCACTGAAAATGCATACAGATCTCATGTCAATTCCAAGAAACACAGGGAGAACGAGCTAAAGACTTCGCTACATCAGCAACCTGCCATTGTGCAGGCTGACGCAGCAGCTTCTGGTCAGACAGAGGGCCTGGCCATTTCCCTTGGAAAGCTAGCATTTCACTCTGCATCAGAGCCCAGGTCGGTAGCAGTTAATGACGGGACGTCGGACGATGAGATCAATCAAAGCATCGACGAAAAGATTGCCGCCGCGCGAACACGTCTATCTCCCTCTCATTGTTTATTCTGCCCTTTGGACTCTCTGAGTCTCGCAGATAGCCTGACTCACATGTCTATGGCCCATTCGTTCTTCATTCCTGACGCAGACTACCTGATCGACATTTCAGGATTAATTTCCTATCTCGGAGAGAAGATTGCCGTCGGCAACATTTGTATATTTTGCAACAGTAACAGTCGGGAGTTCAGAACATTAGAGGCGGTCAGGAAGCATATGGTGGACAAAATTCATTGTAAAATAGCATATGATTCTCTTGATGACCGTCTCGAGATTTCAGACTACTATGACTTCACAAATTCCTACCCAGCCACCACGAAAACAGGGAAGAAACACAAAATGGTGGAGGGAATCGACAACGATGATCCAGATATATGGGAGGACGTTGAGGACAATGATGAAGGAAGCGACGTAGACGACATCATCGACGAAGACCTCTCCAGGGAAGAGTCTCAAGCTCGATCCGACACTGAGGAATCTCTCCCAGACAATCCTATAACCTATGGTGACTCTCATCTAGAGCTTGTGTTGCCCTCCGGTGCACGCATAGGCCATCGTACTATGCGGAAGTATTATGCACAAACATTTCCTGCCGTTTCTGGGGAAGGTACTCTTGAAGATCCCAATTCTGGAGCAGCCCTTGTTCGCCGTCTTCTTGCGGACAAGAATGCAGCTCTCGTCCCACGCAAAGGAGGATTTGGTGCATTTGGTACAGGGACCGACGTTGTCAGAGCTAGGAATCGCGGTGAAGCGCGAGAAGCTGGGCGGCATGTACGAGAGTATCGTGATCAAAAGCGCCGTGAGGACTTCAAAACCAAAGTCGCTCTTATTCATAATTCTCAGAAGCACTTCAGAAACCCCCGTGAGTGTGGTGCTTCTTGTTCTCGAATCTCACTGATCAGATTTTCTGTTGTTCTGACCAGTACTCCAGGTACGCCAATGGATGAGATCATTAGACTCCACTCACACTATTTCTCCAGTGATTTTGCTTGTAGTCTGTCAACTGTCTAAATGAGATATGTCGGCTCATCTGATAACCTGCGTCCTTTCACGAGAATGATGGGCCTTAAATAGCACCATAAGTATCCTCCAAGCTCCTCCGAGACACAAGGGCTATTACGAGAAGCTCGAGGCACGCTAGAATTATTTATACATAAAAAAGGAACGGGCTGCAGTTGGTCGGGTATAATATAATGTGTAAGTGAGAAAACCACATTCTAATACAAGTATGCGGCAGGAACCACTCCCTCTCGCCCGGTGCGTATATCACGCGCATACCACCATCTGTTTCAATAAGATTAACGAGGGCACGAGAGTAAGGACGGTCAACATACGCAGGATCACGATCATCCAAAACTTCTACTTCTGCCCCAGTTGAAATGGGAAGCTCACCCTCCCCCGTGCCATCGAAGGAATACCGTGCATGGGCTGGACGGCTTGTTTCCTCTGTCATCAGGCCTCCCACCGCGTCGGATGGCGTTTCAGCCCGAATATAATTACTGGCATCAGGGCCGAATGGATCCTGTGTTTCCTTCACTACCTTCTCTTCTCCCTTCTCCGTGCTGACGTTGCCGAAGGGACTGGCACCTAGAATAGTCGTTCGCGTAGCAGCATTGATGTGTTCGAGTAAGGAAGATGGCCTGTGGTGCACTGAATCATCATCATCCTCGTCGCCCCCATCAAATTTATTTAACTTGTCATCGCGCCTAGAGAAGAGAGTCCAAAGAATCCCCACAAGGGCAAGCAGGAAAACAACTCCGGCTGAGATCGCAATCGAGATTAAGATGACGACGCCAACTGCCAAAATACCTAGGGAGATGTCACAAATATGGTCCAGAGAAAATAAGGCCTTCACTTACGACGATGACTGAAGCTGAATGAAGCGAAAGAGTGAAAGATGGATGAAACGGTCCCAGATATGCCAGAAGATGATGTTGAAACAATATAGGGGATGAAATGCTGGCCATCGAATAACGCCGTGGAAACGTTGCTAAATGAAGTAGCAGACAAAAAACCAGACACCATGAGCATGCGATCTGGTTCTACGACACCATTTACAGAATGTGTATCCTGCAAAGGGACCATTGTAAGCTGCGCAACAGTCGACTCTTCCTGGAAGGTAGGTCCTGAGGGTGGGATAAGTGAGAACTGGACCTGATCGAATGCAAGCCCGCGCACCTAGCGTTGACCAGGTGAGGCCATTCCAAAATGATAAAAAGGTAGAAGAACCATCCAAAGCGCTACACACACGTAAGAAAAGTCGAAGCTAGGATATTTGAAACTAACCGGCCAGCCGCGAAAATGCTGCTCGCATTTCCACCGTTGACTTCAACCGCAGTGACGGGACCAGGAAGTTGACCAGGCGTGCCAAGCGCAGTCCATGTCATGTTTGAAAAGCTGAACTGTACGACGTTTGATATTGAATTGTCAGGTAATGCGATGGTCCCTGCTGCAACGAGTAGTTCTTGATTTTTCTATGAATGGAAATTAGACCGACAGAGTCATGAAGCGACAACACACTTACCCCTGCATATGCGACAGAGGCTACCTCTCCCTGTATACCCTGACCAAGGGCATTCCACTGTTTGCTTACGGCGTCGAACGCACATATGGATTGACAGCTCAGCGCTCCTGCTTGTGCAAAGGACCCAGCGACTACAATTGTACCAGGTTTAGAAGAGGATTGTGTTATTGATCGAACAGTTACTCGGCCAGCTGGTTTGGATTGGAGAGGCTGAATTCCATTAACAGCCCATCGTTGATTAACAAGGTCGTAAATGGCGAGGCCATTTATATTTGTGCCTGGAATGGAAAACTCGCCCCCTACATAAAGTTGATCTTTATACACCAGAAGAGAGCGCACAGATCCGTTTATCTGAGGCCCCGGTAGACCCTTCAAGCTCGAGGAAGCGAGATCATACACCGCAAGGTCCTCTGACACCATTGACGACCCAGGCGAGCTGAAGGAGAAATTCCCACCAATAATGGCAACCTCTACGGATGTGTTCGTCCAGAATGCACCTGCAAGGATTGCTGGGGCGGGAGCCGGGAGTGCAGGGGGAAGTGGTGGGAGCGGGGTTGAAGTAACTTGTCTCGCAAAAAAACGGGAAAGGTTGACATGAGAAATCCACCCAGTAGCTCGAGGATTATGAGATCTACGCCGTCCCAAATTTGAATCCAAAATGGCTTGACTCGACGAGCCGTCAAGACGGGCACCGAGAGGAGTAATCATTGGGCCATTACTATCACCGTTTTCAAGCATGACCATGCCGTCAGCTCCAAATTTCTGTGAGGCGAAGACGTTTCCTGCTACAATTTGGGTGGACGATGTCCCATTTCCAACAAACGTCATGCTTCCGACCAAGAATCCCCCACTATTAACCCATGTGGCTGTTTTGATGTCCCATACTGCGAAACCAGTCGTGCCAACACTTGTGTTGGAGGTTGAGGTTGATAATTCAGTGAAATTTCCTGCGACCAGTATTTGATTGTTCGCCAACCCAAGGTTCGTTACTTGACCTTTCAGGCCAGCACCGAGAGGGGCCCAAACATCCTTTTGCACATCATATATAGCGATGCCCTGAAGTTTCCCCCCGAAGGAACCAGAAGTGGTATCGTTGAAGACACCGCCCACAAACAACTGATTGTCAAGCAACACGAGCGACGTAATAGGCCCGTTAAGTCCCATATCAGCTATATTTACTAAGTTGCCACCTTTAAACACGACAATGTTAGCCACACCAGACGATAAGGTGAAATCCCCTCCAAGAAAGATGGCACCAGAAGAGTGATGAGCAACTGCAGAGAGAGCGATGGACTTCAAAGATGTCAAGCCACTGTTACCCCCAACTCCGTTGAAAAGATCAAACCCAACAGCATCTAAGGAAGTTATTGATGTGTTAGGGAGGATGTTGGTTCCATCGACATTCGGGCTGGCAGCATTGACACTACGAGGCCATTCAATAAACCCAAAGCCATTCTTTGACCCTTGCATACTCCCAGGTTTACCGTTGGAGGACGCATTCGACGAATTGCCTCCCGCAGACTTAAGGACGAATTGAACTCTATCTGCAACTAACTCGTACTTGCCCCCTTCGCCATTACCAGCAGGACTGTCCGCAAGAGTCATGGCGATAGTTGCCACGAAGTTCGGGGAGGATGAGAGAATGGGACCACTATAAATGAGGATTGTGGTATCTTCTGTATTTTGCTGGGAAATGGTTGACACCCAGGGCTGCAAACCTGCACCCGGAAAGACTGTGACTTTGACAGTGGTTCGTAGGGGACAATCCTGAAAGTTGATGCATCCAGGGACAAGAAGGTTTACATCGTAATCCCCAGAAGCGGACACGTAGGGAATCCATGTAAAGCTGGGACTTGATGTTGCGGAAGTGCCCACCTCAACAGTAGAGACAAGTACCGTCTGTATTGTCCCGGCTATATTTGTATTCGCTACTTTTGCAGTCCAATTACCGGTACGTGTTGTATTTGATGGATTGGGTGCGAAACATGACAGACCATTGTTGGAATCGATCGAAGATGCAAAGGCTCCAGATGAAAGGAGTTGAAGCAGATGTAAACCTGGGGCTACACCGATGTATTGAGAAAGCTTTATCTGGACACCGGTGATTCCAAGAGCATTTCCGAAAAGAAAATCCTGGTATAAGATAGAGGAATCGGTCGACAAAGGACAAGGGTTGGAACAAGTCCGGGTCTGACCAGTGGCGGGGTCCAAGTATTGAAGTGTTTGCACTGCGTTATCAGGGATAGTCGTGACGCTGCTCGGCAAGAACTTTCAGAACGTATTTGAGATACTAGCATATCGAATGACGTACCTAAAGCCGGTAGTTCCATGGTCACTCTGGAATGTGTTTCCAAGACGTATGCCGCCTATCGACATATATGTGAATGTGCGAATTGTCACAAGTGCTTCATTTCCATCCGCCGCAAACCACGTATTGCTTGGGCCATCTGGACCAGATGGGCAAAGGACAGAGTTAATATTGCTGTACTGACCATTGGTAGATGATGGTGACCCATCGACCTGAGCCTGCTGTAAAGGAACAGGTACAAGAGACGAGGAAAATGGCGTTGCACCGGGAGAGAAGGGTACGTTTGGATTATTGGTGCCATTCAAGGTGATGGATCCATTGCCCTGGAAAGAGGTAATGAAAGAACCAGCAAAAAAGAGACTCGAGTCAGACGAGTTTGTCGTGATGGAAAAGACTGTAGACTGTGCCCCGGAGACGCCCACAAAAGGTGGCTTTGACCATGAACCCGACTTCACATCCCATAGGGCAACGGAAGAACCGGGGGATGTGAAACTACCTCCCACCCAAACTTTCGCATCCTTCGCATCGCAAAACATAGCATTCACCTGGCCATTGGGGCCATTGGAGCCTAGGGCGGTGAATGTGCCTGACGAAGGTGTATACGACGCGACGTTGCTCGCGGAAGTGTCGGCAATAGACGAAAAAGAACCACCGAAATAAAAGGCATTGCCAAGAGTGCAGCCAGTTAATATGTGTCCAGCGCGATTGGTAGAAGCGAGGCGAGTCAAGGCGCCATTGGAGGAACGGGAGAAAATGGTCGAGGTGGTGGGGTCAAACGACACGGAAGAGTTGCGGAAAAGATCAAGACCTGAAAACGCGCCAGCTAGTCCAACTTTTCCCATACGATTAAAGTCAACCTGTGGAAGGGCAGCGAAAACAACATTGGAAGCAAGACAGAGGACGAAAAGAAAGGGTAAGGCCATGTTGATGCTGGGGTGTAAAGAATAAAGAGCTGGATGGGTGAAACAGGATATATAACGTACCGCAGACTTGCAAGCATTGCACGCCGCACTGGCGCTTGCTGGCGGACTTGAGCGTTGTGGACTGCTCAAGCACTCAAGTTTGGGTTGCTGGTTGTAATTTCAACCAAACTCGGCTCTTTCCGGTTTACATGTAGAATGCGGGCAGCGTGATTCTCATTCTTCTACGTAGTTCTCTATATACAGTTTCAATCCTTGTCGCTTTTCACAACAAATCTCGTAGTATCCACATCCATACCAACAGGTGTCAAGAAAGGTGATGTTTTCTCGAAAGACCTAGGGAATTTAGATCGCAATTTTCCTCATGTTTCTCTTGTTTCTCTTGGTACTCACTGGGGATACCGGAATCGATGCACCTTCGCCTTCTTCGCATCACTGAGCAACAAATTTGCCTCTGATACATCCAGTTGCAACGCTGCGTGTTTAGCGTTCAGGTCCAGCCACAGGTGTCGTGGAGAGGTGTACATGCTGATCCAGCGTGTCAAGTAAACATCTTCCGTAGGTTCGGGTGCATATTTATATATGCCAACTGCTAGCAATGAGCAAAGTATAGCGGAGACCAAAAATGAACCGCTAAATCCTGGTGGCCGGTGTTGTCAGTTATCTCAACCACACACCCATTGGCTAGTCAACAATAACCTTCTTTAGGATAATGGTCTTGGTGGTGATCTTGTTGATGAGCTTGAACGGATGTGGATGTTCTTCTATACGCGAGAAGTGGCGCTGTTGGTCTCTGCCACGCTAGCAAAGCAGCTCTTGTTAACGACATGAGTGATGAAGCTTAAGCACAAGATACAATTACAAACAACCAGGTACTGCTTAGTCGCCAATTAATTACTATATTGCCTAGTAACATACTTGTATATTTTGCAAATCCCTTCCACGTTTGTAATGAAAAGACTTGTGCTTTAGGCTTCATCGAATGAAGAAGATGAAACAGCGCGAAATAAAGGAATGGCATTTTTGGTTGGGGTTCAACAGACTCGTGATCTTGAAAAGCTGTGATCCCGATCCAAGTTACCACTGATCGACCTACTACTTGTCGTTAAGTAAACTATTGAAGTCAGACAATGATGGGTGCGTTGTTTTCTTCTAAAATGTTGCAGCTGTTGAATAAATATCATCTTCTCAGCCAGCCAACCAGCCAGGCAGGGTTCTATGGATGAGGAGACGCGCCAGAAACTTGAGAAACGTCTCAGCGAGCGACCCGATAAGAATGAGCTTGTTGAACGCAATATTCTCAAAGGTATGGCATTTTCAAGTCGTTTAGAACTGTAATGAACGAGGGAAACCATCTCCAGATGATAAGAGTATCGCTCCTCGACTCATAGCTGCAAGGGAAAAACTGGAGAGGTCTCGATTGGAGGTCTGAACAAACTCTTTAAATATTGATGTTGTCTACACGCTAATCCTACACGCAGGACAAGTTGGATCATGCACTCCAACAACGTCCTAAACCTGATGAACTTGTGAAGAGTGGAATTTTGACTGGTACGAATTCCAGGAACACTATGGGAACACTATTGACATTGTCCTTTCAGAGGAAGAAGCACCTCCTGCATGATGCATGCATATGAAGCGGAAGGTTGCCTCTCTATGCGATCTTGCTTTGGCTATCGCATATGTACTACTATTAGTGTACTTACTATTAAATATGACGAAATATGGAGACGCACCATAGCATTTGTCGGATGATTAAGACTCGACTATATCGGCATTACTGTCTAACTATCTCGACTCCGTGTCTCTCTCAGCCTTTCTCTCATTTCAACCGCAGCTCTCCTGGTTCCAGCAGTTCCCACCCATCCTCTTCGAGCTAGCCAGCCCACCAACTTGGGGGTCAGAGCAGCGGTAAATCCCACCCGAAAAGGGAGCAACAGAGTTTTGTGGATTGTGTATGCCAAAACGAGCATCGCATACAGCCCTTCCTGTCCAGGCTGATCTGACGGACGAGTAGCGCTTTCGACTTCGCCCTTCCCAGGTTCTGCGGGGTGGGAATGAATTAGGCTTGTTATCGTTTCTTTCATACTGGCGGCGACTTGAGAAACATATTCAGCGCCAAGGAGATTTACAGCAGCAAACGCGACGCTTAGATCGAGCACAGAAACAATGAAGTATACTCCGAGAGCATACCAACCATATGATTTGATGAGGTGCTTCAGACGGTAAGAAAGGGTGGCATTGGGAGGTGGTGGATCGAGCGAAGGGTGAGGAGATGGTGGGGGCGTATTAGACAAACGAGAAGGGAAGAGATGGAACGGACGCGAGTTATGGTGCGTGTGCACGGAAGCTGGTGCTCGAAGCCGTGTGGTTGGCAAAAGTGGAGCAGAAATACGAGGCAAAATCGCCTTTAAAAGAGGGAGTCGAGGAAGAAAGCTACGAAGCATTGTCAATGGCATTTTGAGTGGAATCTAACTTATGTCCACCCGTCACGTGACCCGCACAGCAATGAAAAAAAAAATTCTACTTTTGTTGGTAACTCCCTTCCTCCTAAATCATCCGCCCCAGCATAAACTCTCAAAGATATCCATTCTTCTCAACTTTACACTCTCTGTTTCCCCATTACATGCATCCCGAACCTGCCCTCAGTGGCCCAGATCTTTTCCATTTGCCAGCTGCTCGATAGCATCGTTACTTCTACGCAATGGTCATGGCTGACGATCATCATGCCCCTTTCGAAGGGCCAGAAAAACTTCTCGAAATTTGGTTCGCGCCCTCACCGGCCGATGTACCAGACGCTGCCGATCCATCCACGAACGGCAGAATAGGTCTCCGAAAGATTGATAGGAGGGTTTGGGAAGAAATGCTTGTCATTGTCAAATGCCAGGTGCTCAGTGTGATCGAAGGCACCGAAATGGACGCTTATCTGCTGAGGTTCGACTTCATCCTAAGATCAACAGTTTTCACGTTCACTGATCATTTTCCAGTGAATCATCTTTCTTCGTCGCTCCCCATCGCCTCATCCTTAAGACTTGTGGAACAACTTTGAACCTACTCGGGCTCCCCCGCATCCTTGAAATAGCCGCGACAGAAGCAAACTTACCGACTGTGCATCGTTGCTTCTACTCACGCAAATCTTTCATGTTTCCCGAACGTCAGTTAGGGCCACATCGAGATTGGAAGCAAGAGGTGGAATACCTGGACA
Organism: Tricholoma flavovirens; assembly: GCA_003313805.1. Taxonomy (NCBI): domain Eukaryota; kingdom Fungi; phylum Basidiomycota; class Agaricomycetes; order Agaricales; family Tricholomataceae; genus Tricholoma; species Tricholoma flavovirens. The sequence continues at coordinate 9,554 of QLOK01001077.1, forward strand.
ACATTTTCAAGGACGGTGCTGCTTACACCGTCGGAAAGGTCAATGGTGACCATTGGTTGTTATATTTGACAACCCCAGAAGGAGAGGAGTCTCAAATTCCGACTCCCCCTCTTTTTGATTCTGTGGAAGACGAACTGCTACCCGATTTTACGATAGAAATCCTCATGAGTGGCCTGGCACCCGAGGCACGACAGCAGTTCTTTTCCTCCCTATCGCCTTCCGATGACCCACATGATCATGCTAGCGTGCTCTCAGACACGCTTGGAATATCTGCGATATTCCCTCCTCATCTTACAACTCTCGACGCGTATTCATTTCATCCATGTGGTTACTCTGCGAACGCCCTTATTAAATGGGGTTCCGATTCTTCTTGGAACTCTCCGTCTGATCTTCCAGAAGGCGGTGGGACTCCCGCCGATTTCAGAGAGGGATACTACACAATCCACGTGACTCCTGAGGAGGGTTGGTCATACGCCAGTTTTGAATGCAATGTTCCGTCCCATTCCTCTCGAAGCACTCGCACTGTCCCTGACCTCAAATCCCTCGTCCAACGTGTGGTTGCAATCTTCCAACCATCCCGCTTAACCCTTACTCTGTTCATCTCGAGCGGAGGTAATGAGGCTGAGCAGGGGGAGAGCATTGAAGCAGTCCAGCGCGCGTTTAAAATGGCGCTGACGGAGACGGACTTTGATTGTGGTTATTCGTGCGTCGATTCAACTAACATTCGGCGAAGTGCGGATAGAAATTGGAAAAGATTGTATAAGAGGACTGACAAGATCAATTACGAATTCGGGGGGTACGAACTTGCGTTTGCCAGCTTTGAACTTAGATCGTGAAGGCAGGTATATTGGGTTGTACATATGTTCTCCTTTTCGGCGTTGTGAACCAGCAGAAATGGCTGAGGGTATAGTGATCCGGGCATAGCCGCGTTGAAATAATATGTTATAGTTAGTGGATCTACTTCATGACTGGTTGGTTATCCTGAGCGTCTGTACAGCGCCAAAACATGGCAGATTGATCAATCAACCTGCGACCGCCGAGTGTTGATTCGGAACCTCGCGTCATCCTGTGTGGTGATCATCATGATCTTGTTAACGTTACCTGGTCAACTTCTGTCAATTGCCACCTGCGTATCTTCCAGGTCAGTCATCTTTTCGCCAGCTTCTCGGCACTTTGTCTCTCAATGTGGTTTTCTCAGACTGGCTGTGCCGATCCTGTTGGCCGGTCCATTGTATTCATGCCGCAGACACACTTGTCAACGACTGCATTGCTTGTCATCTCACTTTGTGCACCAGAACTGACAATTCAGCTGTCTTTCTATGTTATCTGATGTTATCTCGCTTCCTGTCGCGACTTCTTCCGAGCACTCGCAAGCTCTTGCAGAAGTAAGCCACTTCGGGCTTACAGATATGGGTTATACCGGACAAGGACCTTGGACCTATCATATGCTCGATGATCCATTATTGACAAGAGAACTTGCCCAACTGGCAAGAGCCAGAACTTATGGCTGTGTTGACATTATAACACTCCAGCCTTGCCCTCCCCACATATATTTATCACAAGATCGCTACGTCGTAGAAGAATGGGACCTTCCAGGAGGAACTTGGCAGTTCAACGGTGTTTTTGACGGTAATTCTCATATCGCTTAAAGTTTCTGGACGTACCATCCCTCAATTCGATGCAGGTCACCTGAATCATCAAACTGTGGATCATGTTGTGCGAACACTACCACTTGACATTAAACAATCCCTTCACTCCGCACTCTCCACCCACGAGAACATGCCTTCTACTTGTATTTCGGAGATTTTGCGATCGTCAGTGATCGGAGTTGACAATTCCCTTACATCACAATTTCTCGATCTCTTTCCACGGGATGTGGATAGTCTGAGTCGCCTCAAGAATTCCGACATTCGGCCCATCCTAGATCAGAATACCGGAGCTCGTAACTGCGAAATCACAGCTAGGAGCCTTGGTGGGACAACCCTAATCCTCAGTTTGACTGATTCCAAAAGGAATATGTGGATTGCAAATCTTGGAGGTAGGACACCCCAGACTTTGAGCTATGCAGTTACTCATTTGATCAGACTGTCGAGCAGGTACCTGAATTGCAAAGAGTTCTGGAATAAGGCTTAACTTCGTGGTAGTTTTAGGGTATCGCAGCCAGGATCGATGGCATGGTACTCAGCTGAATTGGATACACGACGCAAATAATATGGACGAAGTTCAACGCATTAGAGATGAACATCCAGATGAAGTCGAGGCAATCCGAAACAACCGTGTGGTTGGATTTTTAGAACCGACTAGAGGTAGGTTCACACGGAGTTCTGGCACCTACTTGATTTATTCAAACGGAACTATGCTCACAGCCATTGGCGATCTCTGGCTCAAGCTACCTGCAGTATACGCTTCTCGAATATATCCTAACCTCAGACAAAATTGGATAGCACCAGAGAAATTCAAAGAGTATTCCAAGCGAATTCTAACTCCTCCCTATGTTTCCAACATCCCTGCTGTGTATCATCGTGTTCTTCCTGATTTGCCGTGCCTCATCCTGTTGGCCTCGGACGGATTGGTGTCGGCGTCTCAGTATACTGACGTGGATCCGCGGGACATACCAAATTACTGGATCCAAATCGCTGGACAAGCGCTAGACTTGGATCGGCGCTCTAACGCAGCTTTAAGCCTCCTGCGGGAAGTGTTGGGGGGCGATGACACGCAGATGGTGTCCCGCAATTTGACGGTGGAAATGGAAGAACGCTGGATGGACGACACGACTGTTTTGATACAACGAATCGGATTCGATTGACAGGCTCACCCTGCATTACACAATGAATAAAGAGCGATTGCGTATACTCCTATGAATCCCCTCTTCTGTCTTCGATGAGATTGGCCTTCAAGTCAGCTGGTTTTCAGTGGACTTTCGGAAACATTGGCGTTCATCGGTGCTTTATACACAATCATAACCAGTCCTACTAAGTGGCAGAATGTACATGGTACGTGACACGGGTAAGAAAATCGGTACTCAGGACTCAAGACATGTCTCGACCGACCAACAAATTTACTCCGAGTCGAACGTGAACTTTGCACAGTACCTGAAGGCTGACTCAGAGATCCATGAACCTTCTAACCAGGGGTTCGTCGATATTCTCTAACTACCAATAATCGTAGAGGATGCCTTTACTAGTTAGATGAAATGTAGGGATGTCAATGAAAGCCTAAGACTACGCCCATACTATCGCTTGTCATATCAGCATCCTTGGCTTCTACGTTCCGCTGAATTTGATCCTTGAGAACAGGAGACTCCAATTCCGAACATGGCGTCACTTCTGTTTGTTTTTTGCCGCAATAAGATCGCCGTGTTTCGTCTTTTTGTTGCTGCTGTTCTTGAATCTCCTGCCTTGTTCGCCGTTCTACACGAGAAAGAACACAGTCTAGCTGCAAGAAGTTGGCATCATCTGATGCGAACTTCCTGTGCCTACGTCCCGCAATGTGCTAGGAAGACACAATAAGTATAAGCTATAAGGAAGGAAAAGGGGCAACACATACATTGTCGAAGTCTTCAAACTTGACGCGGCAGCTCTCGCAATATCCAGGTTTGCTACCTTCCTCACGTTTTGGCAATTTTAATGTGTTGGTGCTCCGGCTTTTCTTCAGCATTGGCTGTCTTTCTGGAACAACGGTCGGTGGCCCCATCAACGCCGCTTTTTGTTCCTTTCCTGTGGCTGCTAAAGGGAACTTGCGCGAAGTTACAATCTCGTGTTTCATCCTGCCGCTGAGAGCTGCGGGCAGCTTGACCGTTCCCAACGCATAACCGGCATTTGAAGTAGTACCAGTCGCAGATGTGATCCCAACACTGTTACCAGACGCGGCCATGTACCCTCCTCCTACGCCTGATGCCAGAAAGCCGGAAGGGTTGGTGGAGTCCTGGAAGTCGCCATCCCTGTCTTGATCGATCAAGGAATCTTTGTGATGATACATGGCGGGGAAAGTGGCCCGCCGGCGGAGGCTATTCATCGAGACTGTCCGTCTCAAGTCATCGGCTTTCTTGACATGGATATTTCCTTCTGCATGACATCTCATAGCCTCTGTTTGCCTTATCTTGTTCCTGAGCTTCTTGCGTTCTTCCTTCTGTTCGGCATCCGCCTTCTGCATCTTCTCCCATCTTTTCTTCTCCCTTTCGTCGTAGGCGATGAAAGGACCTCTTGAACAAGGGTGACAATGCAAAACAGGCCATGGAGACTTTGCCGAGCCCTCTCGTCCTTTGGCCACAGGGTATTCATGAACCGAAATGGTAGCAAGCTCTTGACGCAAATCTTCGACAAGCACAAATCGACTTGCACGCGAAAAATACCTGAAGTCGTGTCGCTTCTGCGATGGATCTCGTTCCAATGTTCCGTGGACGCGTTCCGACTGCAACAGTCTTGTGAGAACGCGCTGCGGTTTCATAGCAGCAGAGGTATTCGATATGGAGTTATTTCTGGAAATGATAGGGGCGGAATTAGATGGGGAATCGATGAGACGCGTAAGTACGCTCTCAAGTTTCGTAGTGTTCCATATTTTCTTGTTATAACTGACAGCTTTATTGAGGACGTCAAATCCAGGTCCATGATCCGCATCATCTCCTAACCTGAGGCAACAGGAGACACTGAGTATGGTCTATCTAGGTGAAATTCGCCAACCAACCCACCGGGACTTGAGTTTGATAGGACTCTTAAGTGCACTTGTATAGGCGATCTTGGGGTTGTTTTCCTTGTCTGAAAGTGCTGCGAGATTATGTGGCACCAGCCGGTTGGTGATGAAATGTGTTATAGAATTTGAGAAGAAATCATCGACTTTCTGCAGAAATACGATGAGACGAGGAAATGTACAAGAACTGTAAGGAAAGTCATACACCACCCAGCTGACGAATCATGGCAACCAGGGAGTCGACGGGGCCAACATTGTCTATGTCAAAACAAAATGTGAAAGTAGGAAATGCGCGAGTAAATTTCTCTTTGAACTCTGCTTTCTGTTGTTCGCGATCTGTATGTTTCGTTGATGATCGAGTGGGCTGTAATGTAGGAGCAGATGATTTTGCACGCTTTGATAGTATACGATTGTCGGTATCTGGAGAATGTGGACGCTTTTGGGAGCGATTTGTGAGGGATCTACGGTTGAGGGTGGCCATGGAGAACCAGGTTGTCACTGAGTTGAACGTCGAGGACTATGATAGTTAACGCGTGAAACACGTGACCGTCTCGTCCTTTATCCTCAATGTCGACTCGACATCAGCCTGGCGTTACTTATTCTACAAAGGACAAAGTCACCGACTACCATACAACCCTCTTTCGTCGTTTGACCTGGGAGGGCACTGTTCCACTCGAAATTCGCGTAGATCCAAAGGAATTGCCTGCAAATTCAGATCGTGGTCTGGAATGTTATTATATCCAGGCCCCTCGTGTCAGCTACCTTCCCCTCATCATGCCTGAGATTCGCCGTTTTTTAATGGATGTTGTCTTCGATGATGCTGCTGCAAAACTCATCAAAGACGATGAATGGTGGTTCGAAACCGAAGAAGGGTCTTTACTCAAGTGGTGCGTATCTTTTCTTTTCAAGTACTCCTCATCTTGATCTCCCTCTACTAGGCACTGGCCCATAGGTTTGATTTATGACAATCATACCATCTCAATGTCTGTGCGCTCATCGTCTTCCCAATCACAATCATCGACAACCCCGATGCGTCTTATCCTTCATCTTGCCTCTCCTCCAACAGAGAAGCTTCTCCAATCCCCTAGTGCAGAATCTTGCAAACAGGCCTTTATGGGTCAACTCAAGGAAGCTGATTTCATCCGTTGGGGAAACACTAAGCGAATGACTGGCTTGAGAAAGATAGACCAAGATGGAATATGGGAGGGCATCAGAGAGCGTCAGTATTTGCTGTTACCTTTTTATTTCAAAAATAATCTTCTCGTCCTTCGTAGATAACTTTGATCACTACTGGCGCGTTGCCTCCAAGGTGACACCGACTGCTGGACCCGCCCGTCCGCGTTCTCCTTCCCCTCCGCCCCCTTCTTCGGCCTCTATGCATACTCGGCCTCCATCTGTAGATACTGCAGGTCCATCCGAGCGTGATGGAGCATACAATGTACGGAGTGTACCCGTAAGGGTTTATTTACCGGACGGCCCGGTGCTGCAGGACCTAGTACCCCCAGTCTTAGAAGACGGTTCGCGTCCTCTTAAATGTCTCTTCAGAAATTAAATGATGGCTTCCATAGGCATTTCAAACACGCTTGCACATTTTCTTTCAACACATATACCTCTCATCTTTCCTGCAGAGTCCATCTCGACGCCCCCGTTACGACCAAATGTCACCTCCCCCACGACCCCAGAGTTTGCGTACGCCCTTATTCAAGGAGTTCTGTCCCCTCTGGAAGCTGAGATGGCTTGGCTTGGTGCATGCATGGCCGGCGCTGATGGCTGGTTAAACATTTGCGTGGGTATAGCTAGAGGTTGAGGTTGTCGTTGGCATGAACAGTGAATATAGTCAAAATTGAGTTAAACATCTCCTTTCCAAACCTCGAGTCTTAAGCTTCAGGGAGTAACATCCATGAGGACCAACGGTCAGCTACCAGGCATAGCTGTCACTATTTTTCAAAATAGTACTCTAATAAGAACATATACTTTGGCAAGATACTGGTGCAGCTACAGAATGCTGTCTAGACATAAACTGAGTTGAAGAGGCATCGGGATTCGGCCCTGCCCCTTAAGCTAGAATAGATGGACTAGGCAATAATACATCACATATCAAACTTGACGATCTGCTCACCACCTCCCCTCTCAATCTTGATCAGTCGTTTGGCAACACACCCGTATAAGATTCTCGTTGCGCCCTGTCCAGTACTTATTGAACTACTTCCGGCCCTGGCCTTTGAAGCCAGCATATCTTTGGCTTTGTTTAAAGGCATCGAAAAATCAGGGGGGGAAGCAAGTAGCAAAAGAAGCAAATAGGCAGTCAGAATCTGTTGAGTTGGGGTAGCAAGCATGCCATTTGATGCAGACGAGACGGCAGATGGCGAAGGTGATATGGGAGAAGGCGATAGGACGGATAGGGATTGGAGATGTGCACTTGGACAAAGCCCTGATGAATTTCATATTGGGTCCATAAGTTAAAAAACTTACATCGTCTCTTTGCCCCGAGGTGGCTTTTTGCTAGCTGAGCTTGTATCAAAGGGATGTCCGGGCATAATGACCTCACCAACAGTAGCCCATATTCTTGCCTTTTGCATGACGTTAGTGGTAAACAGATATGCCGCCCGCCAATCAGTAAGACTTACAACAATCCGCTCAACAATGCTATTCACTCTAATCTTCGAACCTAAAGTGCCGTACAAGCTTGGATCAAGCACTGGCGACACGATTTGTGTATCCAAAACGGCATCTGAAGACGGCTGACTTGCCGCATGCTGTGTTACAGCTGGGTTCAAGTTGTCGCCCCTATCGCGGTGTCGTTGGCTCTCTTCATGTTCTTTCTCATGATGGGAGATTGTGCTGTTATCAATTTGAACACGAGTTTTACGAAGTAAACCATCCGAAGTATGGTCTAGATTATTTTCCGAATATTTTTCGATATCCAAACGGGGTGATGAGGATCGACTTGTCGAGGCTGAAGGTGGCTTCGGGCTCTTCAACAAAATCTCGGAGACGTCCCCTACTTCCATCTTCTCATCCATCAGATTGTCTGTAAAGCGAAGAGTCCGTGCAGTGGCCACTGGGGTATTCCAGAATTTGTCCTCATGTGGGGAAACCGAATAATCCACCTCAGGTTTGGTCACATCAGAAGACTTATGGAACCGGTTCGGTGGATTTTGTTGCGCTAGGGCGTTTTGCTTCTAAGGAACAGACGGTATCGTTCAAAGGCAGGATAAGAGCAAGAGAGTAATATAGCCGTACTCGTTTTTTCAACTGACTTGCTTTTGATTGAAGGTTGTGCAGAAGTTTATCTTCATCCTGTGTCAGCTTCTTGGAAGAAAGGTGCCCTGTGTATTGGGTCTAAGTTAATCGTCGTAAATTTCAGCGTAGTGGTGGCAATAAGACTGACTTGATGTAATAAATTGGTGAGATTCTGCGTACTTGTACGGACGACATCAAGGCGCTCCAATATTCCAGTAACTTGAGCATGGGCACGGGGCATGGGCCGAATGTTTTGGCTGTTATGAGAAGCTAGTAAGGAGATATGAAGGCGCGAGCACAGCGTTCGCAACTTACTAGCGGTCGATATATTTCAACGCGGCCTTTGCATATATCTCTGGATCGATATCGTTTGGCTTGGGTATGTCGCGCTGGGAAGGAGGCTTTCGCAAGGGAGTCGGAGCAGGGACCTCTGTTCGCCTGAGCCCTGTAGTGGGCGGGCATAGTGCATCTTCACGAAAATGATGCGTGGGAGTGATAAGACTGAAGAGACCGAGTTCTGACGGATCGATGTCACGAATGAGATCGCCCAAGTGGGCGTTGAGCACGGCGGTGGTGAAGGGGCCGGGTATGCGGAAAGTAGAGGGTTGCTGGTTATGGGAGATAGCAGTAGTAGCTGCGGTAGCCTTTATAGCTTTAGTATTGCGGGAGAAACGATCTATCTGGCCAGCAAGAGATGTCATGGCTGGTGGTTGATGATCATCAACGTCCAACGTGCTCAACGTCCAACTTGAGTCGGATTGCGGGCGTTATACGCGTTGTTTACTTGAAATGTCACTAGTTGTACTATTGCTCCCGACTATCTCCAAACCTTCTCACTTGTCTACTCCAAATTGCGATTTCGTGGGCGGCCAATGTGGGAGCCGCTGCATTTGATCGTCTATGGCTACGCTATTCACCCCCTTACTCCCTCGCGCCGAGATACAAGATTCTCTAATCGTAATCGCCTCTCCACTTTGACAGAAGTCTCAACGGATGATCATTTTACTCTTCGCGATGTTGTTTCCTTGGAGGTGGGAGATGAGATTTATGCATTTGAAAAGTACACGCCAAAACCCAAGGAGCCAGTCGAAGGCATATGGTACAGAGGGTGCGTAACGAAATCGTTTCATACATACTTGAATATCACGTTATTGTCAGTTATGTCGTCTGTACCACTCGCCGACCTCCAGTATCATGGGCAAACACTGATTCGTCGTCTTCGCCTATCAAGACAGCTGCAAAGACCGAGGAACCCCAACAAGTGTTCATCGGGATCTTCCCAGAGTCCCACATTTTCGTTCGCGATGAACTATCTGATGCCGAAGGCCGTCTTCAAGATCTAGCCAGCTCTTTGAATGGTGGTGCAAGTCACAGCGGTTTGAACGGGCATGGAAATGGGCACGGAGATGGTAGTGTCGGCTCCTCTGACGCTCTATCATGGAGCAAAGCGGGCTCAAGCATCGGAATGGATATTTTGAGAGAGGAAGAAGAGTCAACAGACATTAACGCCACGAGAAAGTCTTTCCGACTAGGTCCTCCTCCTGACCAAGCCAATTCATCTCGGGCTGGATTGCCAGTATATTCCACTAGTCTACGCTCATCATCCCCGGCTGATTCCCAGCTTGTGAAACATCTACCTCCACGTCCGTCTCTGAAATCCGGTGATGACACTGCTTCAGGGGCGCTCCAACCCATTATCGACGAAATTGCTTCCGCATTGCGCGAGTGGCATACCCTCATGTTTCAATACCTTGCACGGCGCGACTACAAGCTCTTTCATGTTGTGCGAGAACATATCGAGGCCCTTCATCTTGGCCGTCGACAGTTACTTGCTCAAACTCTGAGTGCCGAGGAGACGATTAACATGCGGCGAGATTGTGTAACAAGACTTGTGAGCGGCAATCTTGTCCAAGGTTTAGATGTCATTGTCCGCCATCCAACTTGGGGTGGTTTAGTCAGCGTCGATGTTGAGGGAGACTTCGATCCTCGAAGCTGGGTCAGTGCGGTTCGCATGTATGCAATGCAAACCTCCTTGGCATATCTTGATGTTTCATTGGATGGGGTAAAGCCCTACATCCTTAGCTCTTCTGTCGATTACATTCAAACTGGGCCATTGCCAACCCCAGCTCATTCGGCCTTCCCCGATCTTTCGTACCCGCGCCACTCACTATCTCGCTCCCAAGTTTACCATACCCCTGCGCCTTCTCCCAGATCTCCCCCAGCCAAGTTCTACCATGTATTTCTAGATCTTCGTGCATTTGTCGCTTCACCTTGTTCCCCCGGCGAAACGGCAGAACTGTTTTTTTCTTTGTACAAAAGGCAGGGTACCCAGTTTGTTACCGAAGAATTTTGTGTCATCCTCAACCATAACGGCGTTCTTGCCCGCAACCCATCGGAACGCATTCGCACATTGTTTACGGACTTGGCACCTTCGGACGTCGTAGACCCAATCTACCTCGTGTGTCGTATCGTTCGAAATGGTGCGCTTAAGATTGGAAGCAATATGAGTTCCGGAGCTCCTGACGGAGGCAGGAGGGGTTCGGAAGCATCCACTCGAACTGACAACAGCACCTTCGGCGGATCAAGTGAAATATACAATGGACATCTTGTTACTAGTCCTTCTGGTGCTCGAGGGAGCTTCCCTAATGACTCTTCAACACAATTCCGAAGGCCCTTTGGGTGTGCAGTTCTCGAGCTCACACAATTAAGCAAGATTGCGACCGAGCAGTCAGATGTATCGCCCTTGCGGGAATACACGATGCCTATATTCATCCCAACTAATGAAGTATCCTTTTCCATGATTCACCAAAACATCATCAACAATAATGCTAAAGAATTTGATAAGTCTATCAGGTATGTCACCTTATCACGCTGTCAAGATATGTTAGTGATATTCCATCCCGACGGCCCAGGGCAGAAATGTTAGCGGTGTCTGTGAAGGTATTCCGGGGCGACGTGGAAACCATCGTTCGAGAAAACATGTCGTTACTCCAAGACACGCCACATACCTTACGTCTCGGTTTCCCTGATGTCGTGTTCCCTGGCGATGTCCGAAACGAGTTATATATAAAGCTCTGGTGTGGAGATTTCACAGCATCTTATAACTCCGGGCGCCTCAGCGTGGCAAAGATGGCTAGGGGTCAGGTGGGAACCGCAGCCAGCAACGTGCAGGTTACTGTAGAGGTGAGGGATCAGAAAGGACAGACCGTTGAGTCTGTGGTTTCGCAGGGCAGCGGCGAACCCCTTATGACTCAGTTTCATTCTATGGTCTTCCAACGTTGCAATGAGCCCACTTTTGGTGAACTTATCAAGGTCCAACTACCGCCTCAAGGACGACCACAATGGCACTTATTTTTCACCTTCCGGAATCGTATAGGCAGAGAACGGGCTGGCAGTCGATCTGGGCCTGAACTCATAGATCGTCCGTTCGCCTTTGCATTCCAACCATTGTTTCCTGATAAGCATGCTTTCGTGGAAGATGGGAGTCACACCCTTGTTATGTATCGCGCTGACAAGTTAGCTCAGATCACATCTGAGATATATCTTGCTGCTCCGTCATCGCTGGCCGGAGGTCAGAGGCCAGATCAGGTTGCGGTACCCTCCGAGATGCAACGTGTTGCTCCTCCATTGAGGGATACACTCACTATCCGCTCCTCTCTCTGTTCTACCAGATTTACCCAAAATCCTGTTCTCCGCAGCCTTTTGAGTTGGGATACTCTAGGAGATAGGGAGTTCCTTCCCGCGGTCCTCACCAAATTTACATTTGTGGGGGAAGGGGAGATCGTCAAGTTCCTGCGTGATATTTTTGATTCTCTGTTTGGCATATTGGTGTCACAATGTAACCAATCTGGCGAGATGGACCTTTTGGTTTTCAATGCGCTGGTAACGGTGCTCGGAATTGTCCAAGATCGACGCTTTAGTAATTTCCAGCCCGTATTGGATGTCTACATTGAGAAGCATTTCAATTGTGCTCCGGCGTCATCACACATGATTCACTCGATGAATCGGCTTCTTGCGAACCCCACATCCAGTGAAATGGCCTCCCCTCTTCGAGCTGCTCTGAAGGTCTGGCACTATATCTTCAAGTTCATTGCACGGTCCAGGGAATTACAGAAGACAAAGGAAATTGGCATGGGTGGAGGGGCAACCGCTGAGCATCTGGACACCACGTTTAAGCGAGAGCTACGATCACACCTATCAGAAGTTACCCGTATGATGTCTACTTCTTCCCCGCCATCTATCATCGGAACTCAAACAATCGCGCTTCAACATTTTACATCCATTCTCCCTGAGCTGGCGAAGATATTTCCGACCGTTGAGCTCGTTTCAATTGCCACTACATTCGCCAATGCGGTGACAGTAGGGAAAGGTAAAATCGTGATCTGGAAGCTTATTATGTATCTGCAGATCGTCAAAGGTTTTTTGTTCGACAATCATCAATCTCGACCTCTCTTAGTTGAAGCCGTCGTTATATGGATTAAGCCTCACTTTGGTCGATATGACGAATATGCCCATACGCAGTCTAACGACGGAGAGGCGGCCCGGGATAATTCTCGGATGAACTGGCTAGAAAGCATCCGCTTGTGTGTCACAATCATCGCCGTGATGTTGGACAAGTTGCAGCAAAATCTGGTATCTCCCGCCGTCCTTGCTGATCGACAAGCTATTCGCTTGGAGCAAGATAATGTTGAATGCCTCCTCCCCTTACTACCAAGGTATGTGCGCTGACATCCTCTCTTAAACAACGAGACACTAATTTTGGTAGATTGTTGGACTCGTACCGCGAGTTCCAAAATCCTGCCTCGCGAAAGGCTATGGAACAGTCCCCAACAACCCTAAAGGCTGCAGTTCCTGTGACATTCCCCGAGTCATATCCATTCTCTTTGTTAGCATATTTACCGGATGCACCCCGAGGCCCCAACAGAACATCTGCGTCGCTTGGAGACGATTCCCTGTTCAATCCCGGCCTAGGAGAAATTGCTATCGTCTTCCTGGTTCTGATCTTGTCATCTCCAACGAAACACATTTTGGAGTTCCTGGAATCAAGCTTGGACATCGAAGGCCGCGACAGATTTGTGACTCTGTTGTCGCATTTCTTTGGCGTGGCCACCTCCATCCTCGAGAACGATGCATTTCCAAAGACCTGGCTCAACGTCAATGTTCTTGGACATAAGGTGCTGATCAAGATGATGGACCCTGTTGCAGCTATAATGGAAAAAGAATTCATTCCAGCTCAAGACTCTGAGTCCCAATTTGATGTGAATCTCTGGAAAAACGGCTTGCAAATGCTTCTGAAGCTTCTATCTTCAGAGCAACTTGTCATTGAAGAATTCAGCCCACAGGTGAGTTCCGTAAGTCTTGAGCTGTACATTGGCTTGATGCATTAAACCAGAAACGCCGGGCAGTTTGGCGACTTGTTGGTGATATACGCGGAGAAGGCGCGTCGATTTTGCTGACGCTGTGGCAAGCTCTTGGTTGGGCTGAGCATATCTCAAGTACTGGCGAACCGCCCATGCGATATGGTGTAAGCTTAATGTGCTGGCAAAATACCTTGATTAATCTTCCATGTAGGGTTATCAAGCTTATCTACATTCTCTCGTTGGGCATGTGGTTAACCTATGTCTGAGCCATCACGATCAGCTGCGAAACAACGCAGTCCAAATTCTCTATAGCATGATAGTTTCCGAATATCATCAGTCAGGTCATTTCGGTGGGATCGAAAACGAACTTGTCACACGACTCGACTCTTTGTTCATGTCAGATAGTAAAGGAGATGATATATCGCGGGCTATTTTTATTCAGCAGCTTCGCCTTCTGTTTAACACTTCTGATGTGGAAGACCATTTGCGCGGACGGGTTTCCGATTTCCTGGACGACGTCGATCTTTTCCTAGAACTTTTACTTAGTGTACGTGCTTTACCGGAAGGTGAAGAATTTGCTGATGATCGTGTCATCGCTACGGTATGTCCTCCCTCCTGCTCGAGTTAATTGCTCGCTAAGTTTCTCCATCACAGCTGAGGCTCATGAATTATATCCGACGCATAGGGCGCGACGAGATATACATTAAGTATGTTCATCAACTTGTCAACGTAACGTATAACCTCCTCGTCGCACTGTGTCCTGCTGAATACCTTCTAGATGCATCTGCAATCTCAGAATTATGTTGAGGCAGCCCTAACACTCAAATTGCACTCCGACCTTCATGAGTGGGATTTGAACGCATTTGTTGGTCCAATGGAAGATCTTGGACTGCCGCAACAGTCGCATTTTCACCGCAAGGAAACATTGTGTCTCCTGATACTTGATTATCTCGGTGAATACATATTATTGTGGATATGGACGTACTCTTATGGGTCATTTTCAGGTAAAGGCAAAGCTTGGGAGCGTGCAATTGATATATGCAAGGAGTTAGCTTACCAGCATGCGGAAGTAACTTTCAACTAGTAAGCCGCTTGGGTGACACATGCGCTTTAGCTCTTTGCTCATGGCTATGTGTTGAAGTGGTCGATTGTCTGAAATTTTGAGACACCAGGCTATGCTTTTGGAGCACATTGTCACTGACCAGCGATACTATCCTGACTATTACAGGGTCACCTTTTTTGGGAACTTCCCAGCAGCTATCCGTGACAAACGATTCATTGTGCGTAACTGCCAGTCATCACTTAATTGCCAGCTGAATTTGTGCTCAGTATCGGGGCTATGAGTGGGAAAAATTTGGCGCATTCTGTGAGCGAATGCTGAATAAACACACTGGCGCCCAACTATTGAAGACTTCGGGCGATCCTCCGGTGGACATCCGGTTTGGCAATGAACAATACATTCAATGTACTGCGGTCACTCCAGAGCCAGATCGTACTCGCCCTATCTTCACGAATCCCGATGTTCCGATATCGGTTCGGACATATTATGAGCATAGGTGCGGCTGGCAACATACGCTTAGCACCTGTCCAAAATTAATTGGTTTCCCCTAGCGCTATCAATTTGTTCAGTTCCTCTCGTCAAATGAAAAAGTCAACTCGCGACGGTGCAGAAGAAATTTGGTTGGAGAAAGTTTACTTCACAACGGAAGAAGCTTTCCCCACAGTCCTGCGTCGCTCTGAGGTCATAGGTATTGAAGTGGTGGAAATTTCGCCTCTTGAGAATGCCTTAAATGAAGTAAAGCTGAAGACAAACGAGTTGACGGCACTGCATATGAGGTATCAGGCGCTTGCAAAGACCTCACAATTGGTATCGACCAACGCCTTGGCAATGGCCTTGAATAGTGCGGTGGATGCACCACTGAACACTGGTGTAGCATCTTACCGACAGATGTTCTTCAGTCCTGACTACCTAGCCCGTAATCCTGAGCGAGCGGAACTAGTGGAGAAACTACGAGGGGCCATAGATGATCAAGTGACTCTGTCTTTAAATTTCCTATTGTTCTGTACCCACTGAATGCGTTTCTGCAGGTTCGCGTGATCGATAGCTGTTTGAAGCTGCACGGACATTTGTGTCCTCCAGAGTTCATACCATTTCATGAGACGCTGGAAAAATTCTTCAAGAAAAACTTTCGGGAGGAAGTCCGACGTCTTGCTGTGGATGGTCTTTCCGAATCAGCTGGTATCACGTCATCACTTCAGTCTCATAGTCGGGATGCTTCTCACTATCAGCCGTCGGTATATGAGCAATCGCTGCAGAGAAACATGTCGACAACTTCAACGGCACGTGGAGGCTATGTAATACCAGCACTGCAGGTTGGACGATCTGAAATAACCCCACCTCCGTTACCGTCACAACCTGCTCCCAGCACAAATAACCCGCCCTCATCTAAACAAACGCCTCTGCAAAAACACCTGGCTCACCTGGCTAAGCATGGAATTAATGGGGTGTCCTCGGCGCCAGGGGAGAATGGAGGCAGCGATTCATTTTCTGCAGAATCGCCTCATAACTCGTTTGTGAACGTTGCGAACGCTATTCATAGTTTTCCTGGTGCCCAAATGTCGGGTGCATCGATTGTGACATCCCAAATGGGAAGTCTTGGTTCGTTTGGCTCGCTGAGGGAACGTTTTTCGAGGTTTGGGAGTCTAAGTTTTGGTCGGCGAGGATGATTTTGAATATTTAATTAGATGTGTATGCCTACAGTAGAAAAACAGAGATTCTGCACAGCCACTAGCGAACGATGTTTCGAAGTCATGTCGTATTTCAGAGGTCGAGCTTAAGTCCTCTCCGTTCACTCTCTCCTGCTTTTCCCCGCTGGGCATCGTCCCAGTCAACCACCTCCCCTCCTTCAAACCCTCACTTCCCCTCTCACAATCTCAACCATAGAAAACAAAAAATCGACCTTAGACCTGCTCCAATCAAGCCAAAGAACTCTACACTTTCAGCAACACATAGCCCCACAAAACCTACCCAGCCAAGTCCCCGTCCTACTTCAGACACTTCATCCCTAGGTATCGTGAAGGAAACTGCCAAACGAGACATAGAAGACGCAGAGGCCCACGGCATTCTAGCTCCTCCTCCCCCGGACGCCAATTGGTTCAAGAAAACCTTGCACAAGGGTATTCAGCTCGCTGTACGTTGGATTTCTTTCCCTGCTTATCCTGTTTATTTTCTACATTTACCCTAGAAATTTTACTTTGCGGGCGTGAAACTCATTTTTATCCGACGGAGACAAATATATCTAATTCGAGCACGCATCAAGGCAGGCGGTAGCCCTTTATCGAGATTCGAGAATCGGTTGATAAGGACACAGCAGGATGATGTAAACAAGCAAGTACGCCTTCTCTCCCTCAATCAATGCCTTCCAATGCCATATACAGAGTCATCCCATTTATTTTTATCGCTCTTCTGCTCGAGGAAGTTATACCCCTCATCGCTATCTATGCTCCTTTCATGCTTCCCTCTACATGCATCCTGCCTTCACAGCGTGCTAGGATTGAGGCGAGAAAGACGGAAAAGGCTATCGCATTTGCAAATAATTACCGACCTCTCTTCGCACAACTCAAGTTGAAAGAGGACCCTGCCGGTCATCTCTCAATAACATTTCTCAAGGAGAACGAAGTATCGTTTGCTATTTGTGGGTTAGTTGAATGTTATGTGTATACCTGACCAAAATTACACATGGCACTCAGACTCTTGAAGCTCTCCACTGTTGGTTTTACCGCCTTACGGATACGACGCATTAGACATCATCTGGAGTTCCTTGCAGTAGACGATCAACTGCTTTTACAGGACAGCTTACTTGGACAACTACCAGAGAAAGATCTAGATGAAGCTTTAGAAGAGCGTGGCATGTTAGTCCATTTCATGAACTTCATACAAGTGTTCTTATCCTCTTTGGACAGGCTCACACAAGGCCTTGCCATCAAGACGAAGGAGTCTCGACTACAGTGGTGGCTTGACTCTGTTGGTCAAACGTCGTCCATAACCCATCGTCTGCTTTTGCTGGTAATAAGACATTGAGACCACCGAGTCATTCAAAACATTACATAGAATATGTCCTATCTAATGCACATCTCAATTACTCAGTCCCTGAGACTGTCACTTTTGCCGCGATCTTATGTAGGCCAGAGCTGTCCAGAGACGAATATCCGAGGGTGTCAACATAATTGCTCTTTGTACTTCCCGGCGTGCAACATCCCTGTTGTGGTAACTCCCGTCCATCGCTAAGGAAATGGCTCGGAGAGTCAACGATCCCGGGAGGGCTTGTAGGTCATTGACAGTTGTCAAACCAGCAAGCACCGCAAGGGAAGAATTACATCCTCCATTTTGGAGCATCATGCCTGCCAATTCATTGCGCTTCTCGCTGCGAGACGGCTCGGCATGTAGTGCACCTTGTGCAACTGACAATGCTTTTTTAGTGTCATTCTTATTGTATTTGTCAACATCTTGAATGGTTGGGTGAGTTCCAGCAGAGAACTTACCTGACCGAGATGGTGCTGAATGAGAAGATAGTTGGCATCTCTGTGAGGATCCAACTCTTGTCTTCGCTCTAGCGGCAAGGCAAGGAGTTCAGACAGCGCTGCGTCCACAAGACTATCATCGTCCGTCAATATACCCATGCCCGCCAAGGTGTTGATAGCGGACAAGTTTTCAGGATCTGCAGCAATGCTGGTGGAAACCTGTCAGCGATCAGACCCCAGCCCGTGAGAGCTCAAAGGGCTTACCATTCAAGAAGCCGGGCTTTCGCGGTTTCCCTGAATTCGTCCGTCTGAATAGCCCACATTGTTTGAGCATGAAGTACAGACACTTGGCCCCTGGCGTCTGGATTATCGCTAGCGCTTGCCAATGCAGCTTCGAACAGGTCCAGCGCTGCCTGCAGATCCCCTCGCATAAAGTTCGCAATACCCAGACCGAAATATCCCTGAATGCGAAGCACTTCTGATATGTGATCTGGTGCATGCCCTAATAATCCGAGAGCACTTTCGAACGCCTCAGTGGCCCCCAGGTAATCTCTCAAGGATAATCTCAGACGAGCAAGATTTGAGCTTGCCATAATAAATCGTTTTTCCACTTCTGGGTCTTCTGCATCCTCGTAGGCTGATTCTAGAATAGCTATTGCGCGTGCGATCAAGGTTATTCCCCATTCCAAGTGACCGAGGCTTTCACAAATCAAACCAAAAAGATGTAGACCAGATGCGTCGTATGGGCGGTGTTCGCAATATCGACTCAGGACGGTGAACGCCGACAGGAGGAGCTCAAGAATGGTGGTCCTGTCGTACCTTATAGATCGCAGTCGAGAGAACGTTCTTGAAGCAAATTGGAAATCTGCATCTGGCTACCACGAAGTTGTAGGGATGAAATATACAGATAATAGGGTGGAGCCTTACCACGTTAGCTGTTAGCCCTATAACGTGTTTAAACATTCCATCTGCCTCGGTGTCGTGATTATTAGCAGTGGCAACTAGCGCCCGACCAATCCAAGCAGTAGCATAGTCAGGATCCAGGGTCTGAGCACGGTGGAGCACTTCATTTGCAAGTTCAACGTCATTATAATGGAGATAGAGCAACCCCAGATTCGTCCATGCTGCGGCGACCTTCGAGTCATCAGTGAATACAAAGGCTCCACCGGAGATGATCTGAGCCGTACCTTCGACTCGATTTCCAGAGCCTTAACGTACGCATGTTGAGCGATCTTGGCGTGAGAAAGAAAGTAGACATCTCCCATTGCTATCCAATACATGGCATTCTCTGGATCTT
The DNA here is from genome assembly GCA_003313805.1 of Tricholoma flavovirens. Taxonomy (NCBI): domain Eukaryota; kingdom Fungi; phylum Basidiomycota; class Agaricomycetes; order Agaricales; family Tricholomataceae; genus Tricholoma; species Tricholoma flavovirens. Next base: position 28,661 of record QLOK01001077.1, read on the forward strand.
CGCGCAGGGCTTGATTGAAACAGGCAATTGCCTCTAATCTGGCTTTCTCCCCATTTTCACTACCAGATGACTTGGTAGCCCACAAATGGAGAGCAACCCCCAGATCGAACCAAGCACTTCCGCCAGTTGCCGCTGACTCGGATGAGCCAAGCGACAATCGATAGCTATACGCGAGGGCCGCGATATCGAGGACCTCCGTCCCATCTAACCTGCATTCATTCTGTAGTGACGGTAGTGAAATGAACGCAGACAAGTGATCTGATTTTGCCGGAAGAAAGGATGTGATGCCAAGGAGGGTCTTGCGGACATCCTCCTCGTTGCTGAACATGGATATACTGGAGAGGGAGAAAATGGCATCTGCCATTAGTTTCCACAATAAGTTACGAAAGCCAGCACTCTCTTCAATTGCTCGGACACAGACGCGGATACAGGACACAAACGAATGTTCTGCCCTTGCTTGAAAGTTTTCTAAGAGCTCTGTCCGTCCAATGTTGAGATAAGTCTCCCCAAGCGATAGCAACACGCCAATTTCACAGGGTCGTTCTTTTAAGATCAATTCAAAGGCAGCAATAGCATCCTCGAAATGACCCATATGCTGCTTGACGTCTCCTATGAGATAGGCGCAGGTCCAGTCGTCAGGATGCAATTCATGAGCCCGCGCTAAGGCTTTCATTGCTGCGCCGTGCCGCCCGTCCTTATTATAGGCCTCTCCCAGCCTTAGCCACAATAGTTGGTCCTCTGGCTCACCTCTGAGCGCGAGTTGGAAAGATCGGATGGCTGATGGGTAATTCCGACGTTTCTTTGATTCGGGTTGGATGAACTGGGCGGCGTATACGTTAACACGATACTCACAAATTCGACAATCCCCAGGGCTTTCCATGCCCACGCGTTGGTAGGCAGATACCGCGCCGCTGGCTCTTCCCCAGTCCCCTTGATCCCAGCATCCAAGCCACCCTCGCCTTCGATTGTTCGTCGAGCAACCACTTCCACAAGATCCCATTCTCCATCTTCCGCGAAGCGTTCCGCCAACTTACGAGCGGCAACAGCTTCACGCGGATCCAATTCAAAAGCTTTTTGAAAACATTTGGACGCTCGAATAGGATCTGGGGGAGAAGCGTGATCGGAATAGTAGATACCAAGAGATGTGAATGCAGGAGCATATGTAGCGTTCGACTTTAAGGAAGCAATGAAATATCTGTATGCTTCTTCACGCCTGGAATCTAGTGCAATGCAATTAGTTGGATACCAATTATCAATAGTAGAAATTTTCGGTTCTGTATTACGCACCACCACCAATATCCCAATAACATTTACCAAGTCGCCATAAACACCTTGCGATGTCCAATTCTCGATGATTCAGAGTTTGTAATGCCTTGTAAACATCTTGGAGTCCTTGAAACCCCGTCTCGAAGTCTCCAATCTGACATGAACACCATGCATTTTCCTCCTTTGCGCGCAGTCCAATTTTTAGGTCGCTTTGAAGCAAGTTTCCAACTTTTGTAAACAAGAGTCCAGCATCTTTCCATCTCTTTGCTGTTTGCAGAATATATGCATGACCCATCAAGCACGCCACGTTATTGGGAGACTGTGATAGAACCTCGTAGACGATGGAGAGTGCGCGAGCATGATGTTTTGGTGGGAAAAGATGAATCAAAGATGTAGCGAGGGTAGCTTGAAGTCCTATTTGGACCCTATAGACATATAGTAGTCTCGAGAACAATCCTCGGATTCGAGAACACTAACCTCGGAAGTTTGCGCCCGGTGCTACTTTCAGTCCGATGTAGGAGTTCCAGACTATTTTCTGCGACCTTGATGGCATTCGGGTAGTCCAGTTCTTTCAAGTACAGGTCAGCTAAGATCCTGTTTGCAAGGATGGAGTCGGGGGTGGAAGAAAACGCATTCTGGAAAATGATGTAGTGTACACTGATGAGAATTCATCAAGATTCATACTGACAAGTATTGTGTCAAAGGAATCTTCCCCGAGAGCAACAAGTGGCTTGCCATCTTCGTCACACAAGGACACTTCAATATATGAGAAGTAGCCTCCCAGTAAAATAGTCATAGGTAATGTTGGGAACAGTACCATGAATTGCTTCACCAGAGTATGGTCATAAGCAGCTGAGTATATGCAAGGATGAGTTACGTTGAAATTAGCAACTATAATCAGAGCTAACCGATTGATTCACAGTCCTGACTTTCCAGAAAGATCATCCACGCAAGTTCGTCCGGAATGCGCAAAAGCACCACTCCGTTTACCAACTCATCTAACTCCTTCAACGCCGCAGCTTTGGCAAGGGTGCTCTCTTCTGATTCTGGTATCGCATGCAGATAACGCTCTTTGTATCGGAGAAGCTTAAACTCCGTCTGACGTCGTAGATCATCTCCTGTGCTGGGATGTATGAGAACTTCGTTGTAGAGCCCGGGGAGCTACAGACAAGGGTTAAGAATCAGGGCCCAAACCATCAGATCAGATGGATAGCTCGTACTCGAGATGTAGCCCAGATCTCCATCCCAACCTCCTTCTTCAATTTCTCTGGGGGAGAAGCGCCGAGACGAGTCCTTCGTTTCTCAACTTCCTTTTTCAGATATTGGTCCTCGTACGCTTCCAGCAGTGCCACTAGCTCCTCTAAAACTGACAGTGAACTGTGAATCGCAGTTTGGGCCACGTACGTTGTAGTCAAAGTTGGGCTAGTAGGATCGAGAAGTGGGAGGGTGGCAAACACTGGATAAAGTGCGGACTGGGGAAGGATGAGAGTCATCGCGTCCACCAACTGTATAACAGATTAAGGGCATGCTAAAATGAAGACCAAGTGATTAATACCTGTAATGGGGTGCCTCTTTCACGGCGTAGTTCAACAAGTTTCTGCCATGTTTCCGCGGTTTTTACAGCATCATCGCTGAATACATTCAATTATAAACAAGTGTGGAGATAATTCGGTTGGCGTACGCGCTGGCGTATATTTCTGTCAGATGCTGAAGGGTATCAGCAAATTCTTCCCATTTCTCCACACGCTCATAAAATTTGGAGATTCCCTAGATATCTTGCGATTAGGTATAGAAAGCAGTCAGTTTATATGGCTGACCTGCCAGGCCAATACTTGGTTTCGATTTAATCGGATTGCATTCTGATAAGCCTGCATAAAGTTTAAGCAAATCCTCAAATGAACATGGCACAGCGACACATTACTTGCTCGCTCTTTTCGTGTTGACCCAATTCAAGAAAAGCAAGCCCAAGGAACACGTTTCTACCTGTAGGTGAGCACGAAGTCATCGGGAATTTGAAGATACTCACGCATTATAATTGTCTGGCTCGTACTCAAGGACTAGAAGGGCGGCATCCCGAGCCTGGACATAATCTTTTTTACTGAGTGCATCCCTTGCGAGCTTAAGCTTATTTCTGACAAAAGACATCGCCAGGGCCAGTGGGAATTTGAAGATGATGTTTCAGGCTAACCCAAAAAAGATACGAATTTATAGTCTGACTACGGGAGACTAACTTAGCTCGACAGTTGATATCTGGGATTTCTCCGATGAACCCCCCCTGAACAAGCCAGCGAACTCGGACGTGCACCAACATCCCCACCATCGCGCGTCTCGCACCTCTCCAATAAGCCATTCTTTACATCATCTGCAAGCGCGAACTCCAATACCCGAGCTACGCGCCATGCCCATTGCGCCTACCAGTGAAAGTGCAGAAGTCGAGGGTAAAATCCCCAACGATGATGACGAGTAGGGCGTGGTGACATTTGGCCTGAGTGAAAAGTATCGAGTTTGGGAACTCGGGGGAGCACCTCGCATAGACAATCTCTGCCAAAAAAAAAATAGGTCACAAGAGTGATGTGGCCCACCTTTACGACCCCAGACTTCCTCGACACCCTTGTCATTGTCGTCAACGTCTTCTGTCACAAAGCTCCCAGACTACAGGACACCATCTTTAGCATGATGAAACAGAGCCTCGAGGTCTGCCTGCCAGGCGGCGGTGGAGTTTTTTGCAATCTGGTACTTTTTCATTATTATTTATCAAGTCTACAGTGGCGAGTTGTAATATGTGCCATCTTTGTATTCGAAGGCAAGGGTGTGATAAGTAATTATTTCACATATTTTTATCTTACAGCTCTCAAGTGCTCAAGTCTTGACCCAATCTCCCGTAGGCAGACCAAAGCAAAGGAAGATAGTCGTGACAAAGTACCTAGGCGAGCACTCTCCTCGCACTTGAAATTACTCCCAGATGCTACTTTGATAAAAATCTGCCCGCCATACAATGTTACGGATCTCGTACATGAACGGTGTGCAAGCGTCGAAGTAGTGGTTACAAGTTGATCACAGCTATTCCGTCGATCTTCTCTCTCTGAGATATTCCACAAAATCAACCAGGAAATTGACTTGTTCATAAGTCTCGACCGCCTTCATGCTCCTTCTCTTCCTCACAACCGCGATAATCTTCTCGACAAATCTGATCGTGTCCTTCCTCGCTGGTGTGACAAAATGAGGATTTGAGGGAGCTGCACGTGGCATTGCCTTTCCATCAGGCTCAACCCATCCACAAAGCCCTAGTTTGATGAGCCAGCAGCACGCAACGACGCCCGCTCGTCCCACGCCGCCACGACAATGTATAAGAACAGGCACGCCACGAAGGGTAAAGGTATTGATCAGATCTGTGAGGTGTGTGTCAAGGGATGGGGGTGACGATGGTGCCAGACCTTCCGGGGTTGGAAGTCTAGAGTCCACCGGGTCAGAAGGCGTAAGACGCAAGGAGTCGAAAACTGACCGAAGGATATCGATTTGATTATTTCTCGCACACTCTTCGTATTCTGGCCATGGCACACCCAAAAATTCCAACTCGACGTCATCCAAACAGCTGTATAGTTGTGGACATGATCACAATCATAGGCACCATCAACATCTGGGGTGGGAAAAGACGCGCACCAAACAATGCAACCTACTCCCAAGCCCTTTATTCTCTTCAGGTCTGTATCGAGATTTCTGCACACACCACTCCGTCCTTGTACGAAATCCTGGAGACGGACTATATGGACCGGAGTCAGAACTGTAGGGATGGGCATGAGAGACTGTACCTTTTTTTCCTGGGCAAGAAGAAAGGAACAAGTTTCCAACTGAGAATGGGGGTGTCGGCTTGAGTATGGGTTTCTGGGGATGTCTGTAAGTAGATGGGATGTCAGTGGGGTCACATGAATTCTTGCCAGTTGAAGCGAAACCGAAGAATGATGTAATGATAGGGCCTACCTGTGCTTGATTCTCGGTTTGGTTGAAATTTCTGTCCCCGATGGCGGAGGGGACTCTGAGATCGCGCGGGGGAGAGTAAGAGAGACCGAGGATGTGTTTGAATGGAAAGTAGGCAGTATTCCATGAGAGGCTGTGGTATTGAGGGACGGTAGTGGGGGTATGCTAGTGGAGGAAGCAATGGTTTGTGAAGCGGTGCGTTTGATACTGTTTAAAATTGTGTGGGCATTAATGATGGATAGATCGCTGGTAATAGCTGCTTGCAATGCTTCAGTAACGCTGGTGGCGGTCTGGAGATGCTTGACGATAACTCTACTGGTAGGAGGCAAACCAACAGCATTATTATGCTGGGAGGACAAAATGAGGTGATCGAGGGTAAGTGCTGAGGGCACGCCGAACACTATAGGTGGCCGAGAGGGGAAGAGATGTGAAGAAATAAGAGGAATGAGCTCGAATGGGATGATTGGGGAGATACTGTGTATGAAGTGAGATGGGCGGAAAGAAAAAAAGGGTGAAGGTACGTACTTTATAGGATGGGTTGAGGAGGTCTTTACTGAATGATGAAATTGAAATTGATCATAGTCAAGTTCAGGGAGGGGAGATAAGATAGCGGCTTGTATTTGCTCCTGAAGGAGAGAAGTTTGATGAGGTTGAGCGCCAGAAGGACCGAGAATTAGGACAGGAGAATGAAATTTGTTAGAATGCCACCAGGGTTTTGTCTGAGAAGATTGCAATTGTCGATGCTGTAGGTCTTTAAACAAGTCTGGGAGATGCACAGAAATCGGAAGATATTTATTGGGAGAACCTTGAACAACTAGAATTAGTATTGAATAGAGATTAAATGCAATTAAATACCCTGAACACCGAATTTAATGCGATTATAATCGCTTGTATGGTGCTGGGATGCAAGAAGAGAAAGTTGAGAGATCATGGAGTAGATCTATTATTAGCACACATACCTCCAAAATATCAACCACGTGCTCCTTTGCCTCCTTCTTCTCATCATCTCCTTCTCAGGCTGCTGGCCATCCCCGTCGCTATCATTACAATGCCCCCTCGTTTTCAACAACCTTACGATCGTTCTGATGTCCCAATTCCAACTACACGACATCCACCCATCTCAGGTGCAACTATTCGCAGAGCAAAAACTCTCACTCGTCCAGAAAGAAGCGTAGCACCTGTTCCACTCATTAACCCTCCAACTTCTTCTCCTTCAGGTTCAGTCCCAATCCCTATTCAGGATCAGTATAATGGTTCTACTTCCTGGAGATACTTTTCTCTTCTAGTCACCTTTTGGGCTCCCGGTGTCCTTCTAAGCTCTCTTGGGGGCCTCAAGGACAGAGCCACTAGACAGGCTTGGAGAGAGAAGATCGCATTATGCTTTCTCATCCTTCTTCTCTGCGGTGCAGTCGGATTCGCCACGGTAGGATTTCAAAAGGTCCTCTGTCCTGCGACAAATTCTTCCGACAGCAGGTTCTTACACGTCGGTTCCGTTGCCAATACCCTCGGAGTTCAAGGTGTCATTTTTAACGTCTCATCCGCAAATTCCCCAGAAAATGTCAATTTCCCATCTCTTGCCAAAAATCCAGGCCAAGATATCACCGCTATGTTTCAACGTGATGCTGCGCAATTTTCACGATGCGCTGGGCTCAACTTTCTTGTTGCAAGGGATGCCCCTTGCTCCGCCACCAGTCCCTGCCCACTTCCCCCAATAAATTCGTCATCCACTTTTAAATCCCTTTCCATTACCAATACCGGTTTCTTCGCTGGCTATTCGTGGAATCAAGTAGCCCTTCTTGACGGCTACTTTGTTCTAGACGGTGCTGTCCTCAACATGAACTCCTACTTGACTCTCCACAGACAACCTGTTCCCTCCGACAATGTTGACAGAGCTCTTCGCACGCTCCTGCAACCCTCTGCCGCTTCTAGTGGAAAGGACGGAACTCGCCTTTTCTACAGTCGCCCCGATATCGTCGTTGCTGTACCTTGTCTCAAGCAAAGATACTATGCTGGAAATATAGATAAAATCACTCCAGGTTGTTTCATATCAGATCTCTTTCTTTACACTGGTCTTATCGTCATCCTCGGCCTCGTCGCTGTCCGTTTCACCATGGCTTGCGTTTTCAGTTGGTTTCTTTCCGAGAAATTGGCTGGGCCTCCAAATAGCCAGCAGCTCAACCGCTCCGCTATCAGCCCTGCTGTGATGCCTGGTGGTGCTAACATTTCAGTTGACAACAAGAATGGGACAGCTCCTTGGGCAGGGCCTAGTGGCACAAAGAAGACTAAATTGATCAAATCTGCTCGAGACATTGCTTCGTCCTCCAGCGCCACTCTCATCAATTCCGACAACATCTCTCCTGTGGTCACTTTGACCCAGATTGGTGCCGAGCTCTTTGCAGTTTGCTTGGTGACCTGTTATTCTGAAGGTGAAGAGTCCTTGCGAACCACGCTGGATTCTATTTCCACTACCAAGTATTCCGATGCGAGGAAGTTGTTGTTTGTGGTCGCAGATGGCATGATAACTGGCGCAGGCGAAAAGAGGAGCACCCCCGATATTTGCGTGGGACTCTTGGAGGCTGATCCGCGGTTTGGAAATCCGATTCCAATGAGTTACAGCGCTGTTGGTTCAGGGCCAAAGTCACAGAATCGTGCTATGGTTTATGCTGGTCATTATAGTGAGCCCTCTTTTTCAGGATCATCACATGGCTGTGCTGATCAATGGAATGATGGTAGCTGTGGCTGGTCGTCGTACCCCTACCGTCATCATCGTGAAATGCGGAACAGAAGCGGAGGCCGTATCCGACAAGAAACCTGGCAATCGAGGCAAACGTGATAGCCAGCTTATCCTCATGAATTTTTTCTCTCGCGTCACTTACAACGACCGGATGACTCCTTTGGACTTCGACCTCTTTCGTAAAATCCATATTCTCATGGGAGTGACTCCCGATTTCTTTGAAGTGGTTTTAATGGTGGGTTACAATAGTATGTGATAGTCCGCAGAACGATTAACCTCTTTGTTCAAGGTGGATGCAGACACAAAAGTCTTTCCAGATTCTCTCGGCTATCTGGTAAACTGCATGCACCACGATCAGATGATCATGGGCGTCTGCGGGGAGACTCGGATTGCGAACAAACGGCAGTCATGGGTTACTGCTATTCAAGTTTTCGAATATTTCATTTCCCATCACCTAGCCAAAGCCTTCGAGTCCGTTTTTGGTGGCGTGTCTTGCTTGCCTGGTTGTTTCTCTATGTTTCGCCTCAAGGCACGGAAAGCTACTGGCGATGATTGGGTACCGCTCATTGTCAAACCTGAAGTTGTCAAGGAGTACAGCCAATGCGAGGTTACAACTCTTCATCAGAAGAATCTGCTACTGCTCGGAGAAGATCGATTCTTAACGACCTGTCTCTTGAGAACGTTTCCTAATCGAAAAATGATGTTTTTGCCTCAAGCAAAATGCAGAACCATCGTTCCGGATACTTTCGCTGTCCTACTCTCACAACGTCGGCGGTGGATCAATTCAACAATTCACAACCTCATGGAACTCGTTCTGGTCCGAAATTTGTGCGGGACATTTTGTTTCAGCATGCAGTTTGTCGTTTTCATGGACCTTCTTGGTACCGTCGTTCTTCCCATCGCCATTTCCCTCACTTATGCCCTCGTCGTTGGCATTGCCTTGTCCCCGCCCAAGTCATTTCAGGAAGCCATTCCCCTTATGCTTCTGATTGCAGTACTTGGCCTACCTGCCGTATTGATCTTGATCACGACGGGCAAGGTGGTGTATGTCTTTTGGATGTTGATCTATCTGCTTGCGCTCCCAATATGGAACTTCATCCTGCCAATCTACGCGTTCTGGCATTTTGATGACTTTTCATGGGGTGAAACGAGGTAAGCTTTCGCTCCACCGGTGTGAGGCCATCCCTGATCATTCCTGATATCAAGGAAAGTAGAGGGAGAAGGAAAAGGAGAAGGGCACGGAGCAGGTGGCGGTCGCTCCAGCCTTCCTGAAGTTCCGCTACGGCGTTGGGAGGATTGGGAGCGGTCACGACTACGAAAACTTAGACGTGAGGAAAGACGTCGAAGGGAATTTGAGCGAGCACATCCGTCGGGCTACATCGCAGGGGATGGGGAGCTCCTAAGTGTCCGAGGCATGGACTCCCGGAGCCAATATGATGGCTCGGATACGTTTTCGCTTAATTCGTCCGATGATGATCATTGGGGACCACAAATTGGAGGATACAACGAACATCATGCACAGTATCCCCTTCCACCAGTTGGGTTAATACTACCCCAAGATGAAACCCTTCACTCAGCAAAAACAGTTGATGGGGCTGAGCTGGAAGCAATGCTAGAAGCAGGCTTTAATGATCGACCTACTCCACCATCATCTACGTACGCACCACGATACCAGCTATCGGATGGATCAACAACGCAGCTAGCAAATGTAAATGGGAGTGGATATGCACCATTGACTCGGTCAACATCCCCCGGTCTTGGGCTTCCTCCGTCCACTGCCATATCCCCTTCATCGCCAACGATGAATATGAGTGGTGATCCTCCTCGAAGTACCTCCGGACGAGGCGGTTCCGAAGAGCGATATGGCCCGCTGGGTCCACTGGGCCCTACCACGAGACTTTGAAGGCTGCAATTTCTCATCACTTCTTTCTGAATGGCGCCTTAATGTTGGATATCTTACGTTCGATATACCCACTCATCGTCCCCCTGTTCCCTGATGACCACACCAATGCATCCCGTCGCGATAAGCTTCTCTCGACAATCTAACAGTCTAATACACTCCTGGGCAGTCATCCATCACACTTAATTCTGCCTCCATTTGCTCCATTGCATTGCATACTTTCTCTTTTACACTCTCCTTATTCTTGTGAAATTATATCCAGATCCGAGGTCTACATAGTCGTGCTTCTATATAATGAATTCGAAAAGGTGACACTCGCCGATGAACGAATAACTTTCCGTCAACAATGATATTCAAAGTGTATGCCTTCGACAACTGAAGCTTGAAGCCCTGGACCTGCGTCATTCCCTTTGCACATGAGCACAGTAACATAACTATATTGACCACTATTCAAAGTTTGAGGTTATCAATATAGTCATGCATTTTTGTTACATAAGCTTCCCAACTGTCAGCTATACCAATAATTGTTACGATTCAAGGTGTCTCTCCCATCGATATTTATAATATTAATTCGGACTACTCCCACCGAGCATGTCGATCAGCACTCAGAAAGATGCGGTGGTAGGCATTTCATCTTTCCAACGTGCTGCTCTGGTTGACAATATTCTTCAGTGGGCGAGTGGCCATGATGAATCCGTTGAAGTTAACCAGCGAGCCTTGATCGACAAGATCCTTGCTCGATATTCTGGAGAGTTTACGGTTTTCCGCGAGCTCTTGCAAAATTCGGACGATGCCCAGGCAACAGCCGTCGAAATCCGCTTCGAAACGCAAAGCTTTTTGGATCTGATAAACTCAAGTTCGCATACTAGTTCAGAAGAAACCTTAAGCGGAGCCTTGCCCGATCTGAGAACTACTTTGGCGAGTAATCACGCCCTCTGCATCCCAGGACATAACGTTATGTTATCAGGTACATCGATGGACTTTTAAGAACAATGGGATCATATTTCGTGATGAAGATTGGAGTAGATTAAAGAAAATTGGTGCGCATATTTAGCTACACACCGCAGTTGCTTTGCACCTGATATACACCATGCAGCCGAAGGAAACCCAACTGAAGAGAACATTGGTGCTTTTGGCGTAGGTGGGTTGTTTGTGCCGAGCCAGCCGCTTATGATTCTCATCCACCCAATCTTAGGATTCTACAGTTTGTTTTCAGTCACTGAGGAGCCATTTGTGACGTCTGGAGGTGCGTCTTCCCTCTCATCGCGTTCCACCACTTAGACTAGGCGGTAGACCAATGGATGGGCTTTTACTGGAAGGACAAGAAAGATCAAGTAGTTCCTTTCTTGCTTTACGAAGTACCAACCTCATGATCTTGCCTAGCTATTCGCACGCCGCGGTCAACTTCCCGGCGATAACAATCCTTTGTCACCTTGGACCACGATTGAGATGACTCTTAGAGAACCTGCTCCGATCCCGGTGGCATTTGATTTCACACGCTTTCTCGCTTCATCTATCACATTTATGACACATCTATCTGAAGTTGTTGTCTACTTTGACGACAAAAGATTGGTTAAATTGGCGAAGTCATCGGGAATATCTAAGGAATTAGGCATCCCGACTGGGCTTCAGAACTTGAGTCCCTTGGGATTCATGTCTGTCAGCAACGTTAAATCCACTCGTAAGTCTTCACCTTGTTCTATACTTCTAGCGACTGACATTTTCAATTGGATAGCGCTGCACATCAACGCAGAGGTGATGCGATGGGTATATTCCTCAGGTTCGGAAAAGCCACGAAGAGCTCCCGTATCCAAAACCGTGAAATCGACGGGAGCTAAGAGTTTCTTTTCCTCCTTGTTCACATCTTTCTCTGCTGGCTCACAGCGCTCCGATACAATGCTTCCTGCAGCTAGGGAAGAGGTCATCAATCCCTTCAGCATAGATGAAACAAGTGTCTCGTTGTCAATTTTCTCAGCAGATGTAGTCGTCCGATTAGATAAGAAGTTGTCGATGGAGTTGCATAGATCGACTAAGAAAAATCCGCCCAACAAACTAAAGTATGAGCTGATATATGTCAGTGTCCTTTTCGTCTTTCTGTTTCAATCAATCTAGATTCCCTTCAGACCGCGAAAGACGAATATGACGCGAGCAAGAAGGATGACGAAAAACAAAGATCTTCGACGGGGAGCATTTTTCAGGGCTTACGTGCAGACCTTGATGGGTACGTTCTAGTTGAATATTCAATGTCTTGCGACCGACGATTGGCAGTGCCGGTCAAACTCGAATTTTTATTGTGGGGGTGTTTTTGAGAATTTTATGTCTTGCTGTTGACATCTGGAAAGGGTCATGCCACAGGGCAAACGACTGGCTTGGGCGGTCACATGGCAGCTCGTTTTATTCCAACGGTAGAACGGGAATCTATCGACTTGATGTGAGCAGTCCGCCGGATGATAGTTCTCTGGCTAAATGACTCTTAGGGATCGGAATGTTGCTGGTAAGGCCAATGTAATCCATCAAGTTCAGCGTCTCTGATGAGCTGTAAGCATGGAACAGAGAGCTGTTATACGTGGGGGGACTTCTTGCTCGTGTTGCGTACGAGCTAGAACTCAACAATTTCAAGAATCTATGGGAAGGAGCAGTTTCTTCTGGTTCCCCGCCTAGCAGTGTAGATGAAGAGCTTCAGGCATGGCTAAGGGGATGTTCCCTACACACTCTCAGATTCTTTACATTTCATCCGTCGACCCCTTCTGCCGAAGTGTCGAATCTTCTCGAGGCGAACTTCTTCTCGTGCGCTAAAGGAGGCCGCTTTCCTCTCATATCTACGGCTGGAGTGCGGGATGTTTCTGAAGTCAGACTCCCAGACTCCACACTGTCTGGCTTTTTGAAGTATCTGCCTGTTTTGCAGAAAGATATTTTAACCGACGCACAAGGAATGATAACATCCCTCGAAACTCGCGGGATGATCAAACCTATCACCTTTGCTGATGTCTTAAAGGAGTTACGGTCTAGGCCTTTGGCGGAAGATGAAATGATTGCTTGCCTAGCGTGGTGGATTGGCGTGAGCAAACAACATACGACTTCGAATCTTTCACATCGGGCTGAACTCCTGGATGCTGCTGTTGTTGCTACAGGTAAGCCAGGAAGCGTCAATGAGAAGATCATTCCGCTAGGCTCTCTTCAAACATTCATCAACAGTAGGACCATCAGTAACATCCTACCTCTTGACGGGCCCCTTCCCGATCATCTCTTACCAGTCAGTGTCAGCAAGCATTTTTCGTCATCTGACATCGCTTCGGCCTTTCCATGGACCGAATTGACGATTCCAAAATGGCTTGAACATATTTGTAGCCCTGAAGTCCGAATGTCTAATATCCACCAAGATCTTACCAGTTCACCTATCTGGGCAGAGCGTGTGCTTCTGATTCTTGCTCGTGCCTGGGCCACATTATCGGCTCCTGAAAAGGGAGAAATCTGTTCGCATCTAGGAGCGGTAGCATGCATTCCGACTTCCTCAGGAATGAGGCTTCCGGATCAGTCTTATTTTCCACAGGCAAACATCTTCAATGATCTTGCTGTTGTAACTTTCCCTTCAGGCGCTACACTAAAAGGCAGCTTAGAACGAGTTCTTCAAGTACTTGGTGTCCGGAAACATGTTGAATTGCAAATCATTTTTAACAGGTATTCACAGTTATGCACAGGATGTTTCCATGCTAACAGCGCGGCTTCAGGATGATAAAGACAAATGAGTGGACTGTCGCGGAGCTCGCCAAGTATCTGGTTTCGGTACAGTCGACGTTGACTGAAGACGAATGGGATCGTCTGAAGATGACAGCTGTTTTTTTCAAAGAGACGGACCAAAGTAGTAGCCACGAAGGCCAGAAGACTGGTCGTTATCGAGCTCAACAGTTATACGAGCCTGTTGACGTATTCAGACAGTTGGGGCTACCTGTTCTTGATTGGGGGAAGCAAACAAAGTGGCGAGGCTCGTCTGATGAAGGTACTCTTATGATTGTCTATTATGCGTTGTCAATATGCGTACCATTCGACGCAGCAAAGTTTTTGTTTCAGTTGGGTTTGCTGCGGCGGCCACCCATCACCACATTAATTCATCTCTGCGCCTGTGCGGACTCTAGCGTATGTCCTTCTAACATTCATCGGTGCTTTTCCTCAATCTCTCTCATCCCTTAGATACGGTCAAGCGCCTTCAAATATCTCTTGGATAATATTAGTACCCATTATAAAGATTACGACCCATCAAACTTCGGTGAAATTGCATTCATCCCGGCGGTGAAAGATAAAACGTCGTGTCTAGAAACGCCAAAAGGGGTAAGTTTCTATCACATATCAAATTCATGCCACTGGTAGAGCTGTCGCAGGTGTGTTCAAACTCAGAATGGGCAACACTAGGCTTTTCAGTGACATCTCAGAATCTACCTGCCGATGCTCTGGCGAAGCTTAAGATCAAGCAACACCCTCCCACCTCCAGAATTGTCGCATTACTTGAGAAGTTGCCCCCCAAAGATGGGGCTGAAGCGAAATCCTGGTTTGACATCCTTTCCGGCCGTATTCATGGTTCGATCCACTTTATGCAGACTACATTCACTGCTGTGGTCTGAAACATATCTCATAGATTTTTCCAGCCAAGAGTACCAAAAGTTGTCTAGGTTGCCAATGATTCCTATTACAGCCGGAGGGGAAAGCAGTGCTTTCACCTCCCGTTGGCTTCCACCAAACCAGTGTTACTTAGGAGGAGATGCAAAGGACAAATTTCATTCTAGACTGTTCGTCTTCATTAATTTCGGCACAAGAGCAAACACATTCTTGAGTGCCTGTGGTACAAAGCACGAACCAAGCGTGGAGGAGGTAGTGCTGACTTTGCTTGATGATCCACCTAAATTCTATACCCTTTCGGAAGGTCCAACGCAGTGAATTTCCTTTGAATCCTGGGTTTGTTCGTTTGTAACTTTCTTATTCCAGGTTTCTTGCAGAACTACGGAATATTGCCGTCAACGACCGCTTTATATCGTCCGGAACATTAAATAAAATGAAAAAAGCCGCCATTCTGTTAGGTTCTCAGCGTCAACTGCGCAAAACCAATGGGAAAGGAAACACACAAGACTTCGACGATGAGGATTTTGACCTGCAATATGATCTTCGGAAACCAGATGAGATTGTTATCGCGGACGACACCTATGCCCATCAGGCTTTTGGTGAATCACTTTTTGCTGCACCACAAGAAGACATACTAGAAGGTCCGTATAATCATTCCAACACTTAGAGAACCTAAAGTCTTTCCCCAACTCAGCATTTTATTTCCGTCTTGGATCGAAACGGCTTAGTTCCCTTGTCAAGGAGGAGTACCAACGCGATTCAGAACTGAAAAATTTAGCGGTTGCTGCTGACACTCGCGCGTTAATCTTAGAGAGGCTTCCTCTGTTTCTGCACGAACATACGCATGCCCGCACCAGAGTTTCATACAGCTGGCTGGGTTCCAGTGTCAATTTTGTTGTCAAGACATACGGCAAGCTCTCGGTGACAAAATCGCTGACATTTGGTAATATTAGCCAATCCCGGAAGCAGGATGCATCCGCCGTAGCTTATCGAACTGGCCAAGGACCTATTGAATTATGGATTGCTGGACACTCACAAGTTGACATGTATGAGTGAGTTCAATCACGGAAATTCACAGCTGTCTTGTCTGCTGAGCGAATCGGAAAGGGTGGCAACGTCACTGAACCGTTTACTATTCGATTCTCCGAAAGCGAATGACTCTCTGCTGTTGATGACGATCCTTTCTACCGACCTTAAGGCGCTCAAGAGGAGAGGATACAACGGTAACAAAATACAAAAGAAGTGGGTGCACGGAATCTAACTTTATCTACAGTGGATCGAATTCTAAGGCAACAGAAGGCAGAAAGCCAAGCATCCGAGAGTAATAAGAGCAATGCGGGAAACTCGCTTGTGTCCAGGCCACCTTCTGTAGTTGCTGGGGTTCCGACGCCTTCTAACCTGGGACTCTCTCAGCCGAATTTGGAGGCCTCAAACATGAACCAAATTCCGCCTTCGACGAACAGCCCACTACATATCCTTAAGCAGAAAGTAGGCCTATCACTTCAACCAACGAACTCACCGCCTCAAATTCCTGATATCACTCGCCCCATCGCCCAGCGGCCTGCGAAGCCATCTGCAAACGTCACCCCATTAAGTAATATCGGTAAGAGAACATTGCTTGGTGCAGGGTTACTGGCCTCGAATTTTGCCTTTAGCGTCCAACATAGACATGGCCATCAGGGTTTGTCGCCCAGAATCAGGCAATTTATTACGGAACCGACAAGAGATGCATCAGGTCAAGGAAACCCTCGACGAAGGCTACTGCGATATATCGGGACGGGCGGGAGATTTAAATCGAGTCGGTTGGTAACATACATACCTACATCGCTCATGCTTTTCATTGATTGCCCTGGTTAGGCGAGATGGGAAGTGTCAAGGTTTATTTATCTCAAGGCAAGGATCCCAAATTTGTCCTGATTGTTTCTTATAACGAAGTCTTTAGAAGTGCCGAACCCGCAAGCATTCATGTCGGTTAACAGAGAATCTCTGGCGAGGTTTATTCATATTCTCGTCTCGTTGACTGAAGTCTATGATCTTCCCGTAACGAGCTTGCACGTGTTTTATGACCTTGAGGGAGGTTTGATTGCTTTCAATCGGAATGGAAGCATTTTTCTCAATCTGCGGTATTACAAAGAGTGGCGTAAGTTGCAATGTGTCCCTTCTAGGACATCAGTCTCATTGGTGATTTCTGTAACAGATGACACAGAGGTTCGGAACAGCAATCTCAATCACGCCTTTATTTCTTGGTAAGTATTAAAACGCACAGGGACACTGTCACTGATGAGCTTCTAGGTACTTTACACTGGCTCATGAGATTGCTCATAATCTGGTCCAACCTCACAATTCGGAGCACGAATTTTACTTTTCTGCGCTGTGTGAGAAGCACATTATGAGGCTCGGAAATCTTTTGTCACGTTGAGAGTTTATAAATAGTTCAATGATTCATGATTACATAATAATAATAAAATAAAGGATTTCCTTTTGCGGATGATCACGATCGACATTAAATTGAAAAGTTGCTTCCACGGTATGCTCACAGCTTGACTTGACAATACACAGTACGTGGCTTGCCATAGCTAGATGCTCTCCGCTCACATCGACTTTTCTCAGCCATTCATTGCCCCACGACCATGTCATCATCGCGTCGAAAGCCTCGCATTACTTATAAGTCACCATCTGAACCTGAAGGAGGCTCATCAGCACCATTCACAATACCAACCGTTGCTCAGAAACTCGCTTCCTCTTCTTCTATTTCAAAGTCAAATTTCTCAAAATTGTCACCTCTTATAAGCAATGTTCAATTATCACCAAGGCGATGGTTATCCTCCATCTCGCCACCTCTTCCGCTATACCATCCACTTGGCCGCTTTGCATTATCTCTCCCTCCTCTCGATCCAACGAGCATAGGGCTTCCCTGTCCAGCAGGTATAGATAACACAATCCGTCGTTCTTCCTCGCGTGCACGTCGTCCAGTAGCCAAATTACGTGATGGTGAAGAGGAAATCTCACCAGCTGCACCGCCAGCCATCACCGAGCTCGAAGAAAAAGAAAAACCAAGTCCTCGAAAAAGGCGAGCTGGAGGTGGGGGTATATCTAAGCGAAAGCGCAAGGAGGGTGACGACGACGATGCCACCTATCCAGCGAAACGGACACGTTTGCCGAGAGTTGCAAACCAGAACCAAGCCTTGGAAGAAGAATCTCTAGCCGAATTGACTGTACTTGCAGCAGACGGGCTGTCCACTCCCGAACCAGCACCCGAGGATAAACAGCCAGAACGACGGTCGACAAGGTCTAGAGGCATGGTCAGAAGGGACTCAAGCGCCAGTGACCCCGAAACTTCCGTGGGGATAGGCTTCAAGAAGGAGATGGAATTGATGAATGCGGAAAGTAAACTAAACATGGAAGGGCACTCTGTTTCCGACGACGGGAGAAATGAAAAAGAAGAAGGCGAACTCAGCGAAGAGAGTCGAACGAACCACTTGAAACATGAAATCAGGTATACGTAGCACAATGGTATCTTCTCGCTTACAAGCGATTTTCGCTGAATTGTCACGGCAAGCCTGGTCAACTTGAAGCTCCTCATGCAGCGTTTCCGGAATCCGTGGGACAGATTATATAGAGTCCGAAGTGTGATACTATTACTTATCCCCTACAGTACACTTTTGGGCTACCTTGACGATGATATTGGAGTTGGCGCCAATCACCAATTGCAGTCAGAACTATTGTCATTTGATTGTAACAACTCCACTGAAGTACCTTGTAATGCTCGCGAGACTGATTTCGGGTGCAATGCTTCCCAACGGTGACCTTTCCCAACCGTAAAGAATTTTACATGTCCCTCAAATTGAGTCAAAAGGCGTTGTTTATGTAAGGATAGGATTTGATATATAAGACTCTCTTATATCGGCTTTACACCAACATGGTAGATAATTTTCGACACAGGACGCCACTCACGCGAGCGCTGGTGATCGCCTTAGCTACTCACGTTTCCCTCAGGTTCGTGATCGTTTTTGATCTCGCTTGCACCATATGCTTGCAGGACCCCGTGTTAACCTTGCCAATTTCATCACAATGTTCCGATTCATCTGCCCTCTCTTCAAGTCACTGGAGAGCACTTCCTCCTAAATTAATTCTGAAAAGGGCATATTGGAATGATTTCAATCGCAAAATTAACCAGTTTTTGATGTGGGTAATGGCTTACCGATGCTTGTCTAGCAAGATGAGCATTTCACCCTTAGGCCTTACGACTTGGTTGGTGATGAGCCTGGTTTCTGCTACATATGTATAAGACCTAGTCGAGAATCGAGGTCGATTAGGGCGCCTCGAATTGCAACCGCTGGCACACTGGGGATTATCCAGGGTCCGGCGCCCATTTGTTCAACATTTACGATCGAATCTGCGCTATGTACGATGTCACCGATATGTCGGATCCTATAGGGAGCCATGCTATGTTGGTGTTGGCAAGTTTTTCAATAAATAGGGCCGGTACCATTAATTCAGGTTAGCCGGACACCTGTTGCGTGCCCTACACCTGTGTTGTTATCCAAGAACATCGTCTGAAGGCGCTCAGCTTCGCTATGGAGCAAATCCGGCCTGCAAGACGTAGCAGCGGGATCTACGATGATTTGGGAAGCGCTCACAGTGCCGCGTCGTTGACAGGTACGACGCGTTCGAATCATTCAACTACTTTGCAAAACAACGATTCCAGGGCACGCTGCTGACTTCGCTGGAACCCACCTCCCGGAAGGCGCTGAAATGGCGCGAACGACCTCCGAAGTCGTAGCGGAGGGTCCAATTGCAACAGCTACGGCACCACCACTAGATCAAGATGGCGCGCCGCCTGCAACACCCTCACCTCGACCTTTCTATAAGAAACGATGGTTTATTATCTCGCAGATCATCCTAATTCCCATTAGTATTGCTATGTTATTCATCTTGTTGTACCCAGTTCTCCGTGCTGTTGTACAGTTGGTGGTAAATAAGAGTACACTGGATGTACGAGTTGCAACAATCTCGAACCCCCAGAACAACACGTCAGTCATTATATTATTCTAGATGGGCAGAAGCTTTGTTTATATGACTTGACCTCTAGTTTTACGCTCGCATTGCAGGGAAATGTATTTTTTACTTCTTGCTCTTGCCTCGTGTTCTAGCCTTGACCTACCACCGCAGGTTGCGCATACAGGCAAGATCGATGCTAAAATCCAATTTCTGGTTCCTGTCAATATCTCCTGGGTGGAAGATGGTGGTAAGGAGACACCGCTGGGGACCATGACCTTCTCAGCTCTGTCGACAAAGCATTCACGGGCAGATATTAATCAAAGTTCGACATTCGTTATTACAAATGAAACAGCCTTTGGTCGTTTCTCAGTACACTTGATCATTGCTCAAAACTTCACGTGGCACTTGAAATCCTCTTCTCTGCGAGTCCAAGCACTGAAGTTTCCTGTAGCCAATGGAATTTCTTTTAGTAAGAAGATAACCTTGAAAGGTGTGTAATCTGTTCAATTACTCTTTATGGCAATGAACAGAACCCTTCAGGGTTCGGAAGTTTCAACGGCAATGTGGCTCTAAAGGATTTGCAGCTCCCTAGTGACAACCCGTTAGGAGGCATAGATTTCAGGGCTGTCACGGAATTAACAAATCCTAGGTATGTTTATTATACCTCATTGCTGAGCTACTTTATTCAAATCATACTAGTCCTTTTGCCCTCAACTTGGGAACTGTAGTCTTCGCACTATCTTATAAAAATGTTTCCCTTGGGTTAGGTAGCAGCTCAAATACTCAAATAGTATGTCATTCTTTTGGTCGTCTTTAAGTACATCTGTAGTGATCATAACTGCATTTAGAAACCTGGATCCAACAATATTACACTCAGTGGAACTCTGCAACGCAAGACGGCCAGCTCCGATTTGGTGGTAATTTCCGAACTCTTTACTAATTATCTCAACGGCGATAATTCACCTGTCATTGCCACTGGGCAGTCGACGCTTCAATCAGACAACACGACGGTCTCGTGGCTCAGCCAAGGGCTGCAAGCACTCCTCCTTGAGGTGCCTTTCAAAGCTTTCACTCCAATTGACCCTATTCGAACCATTACTATCGGAACTCTTGGCCTGGTGTTTGACAAGAATTCGCCATGGACCCCCGGTGCAGAGAGTAACACAGTTCAAGCTGGTTTAAGTATGTGTGTTCCTTTGTATCATCGACCCCCTGGTCTCAGCCTCGTGGCTTTGTAGAGTTACCCTTTGGATTTAACGTTTCCCTTGCGGAGATTCAGAATGATTTTAATATTGTTAAGGATGGCAACCCTGTGGCTGGCATTTCCACAGTGCGTTAATTCGATAAGGTTCGGTTTGGGCACCTCTGACCCTATGCATAGCCTGTGGGAGCTTCACATTCGTCCATATCTGTCCTCAGTTCCACCGACACAGAAGGGGGGATTAACATCTCAATTTCTAGCACGAACCTAAGTTGTCCAGTGGCGCAACACTCTGCATTCTCTGTCTTCAGTAGGTTGTCATGCCTTGTATGTGATTTTATTTCTCACTACCCTTTGAACCCAGACGCAAATTTGACTAACTTGGATAAAGCCGATTTTCGTCTCATCGGTCGTTCTCGGGCTGTGGCGAATACCAGCCTCGGCCAAATTACTTTAGACTCCATCAAAGTCAATGTTTCCACCAGTCTTAACGGCCTTCAGGGATTGAGCGATTTCACAACAATAAAGAGTGTGGATGTGCAGGGTGGTACCCAGAATGCTATTAATCTTGCTATCAACGGTAGTTTACATCCGTTCGCCCCCGCCGTACATCTGAATCTTCTTCAGTGTCAATCTTCAATCCATCCAACCTTAACCTTGCAACTGGGGGGTACAGCTCTCTTGCCCAACCTTCATCTCCAAATGGGAAACAACTCTCTGCTTACTACATCAAACTTCGAGGTAATGGTTTATGCTTTGTGGTACAATCCATCACTAATAGCTCTGTCCAGGCCAACAACAGCCCCCAGGGTCTTCAAACCTTGAATGACTTCGTTGGTAAAAAGGGTAGGTAAACATTTCTTACAAAGTCATATTTAACGTTTATACGATCCCACAGATCTTCAACTCACTATCGCCGGTTTTGACGGTAGTACCAATATTGCATCGCTTGTGGAAGCTTTCAAGACACTCAAGATCAATGTGACATTACCTGGTTTATCAACAAACCTTCTTGGGACCGCTGCTCTCACAGGCAGGTAAAGATCGTCACTGTTTCCCCTGTTGCTTAACTTCGCACTACTTCCAGTATTGCCCACCACTGGCCGAGTGAATAACATTAGTCATGTTGCCGTTTCCCTCGTGAATCCATTTAGCGCTCCACTTCATATAACCAAAATCTCTTCCACCGTCAGCACATTCGGGGTTCTGTTGGGTGCTATGGATACGACCACCAATTTCATGTCCGCGCCCAAATCGACAACGCAGTCTCCTCCTCTGGATCTAAATATGAATTTCGATCCCCCCGCACTTTTCACTGTTACCCGTGCGCTTGCCGTGGAAGCAAGCCTGGACGTAGCGCCTTTGGATGGGATTGTTCAACTTGGTGGCATCCGGTATCTCTCGATAACAAACAGTTCCTCCTCAGTTCAGCGTAGAGCAAACATTTTTACGTGCGTTTGTCCTCCGGCCTCCGGACACCCCTGATGATCCTGTAGAGGTTTTGACCTTCCTACTTTTGTTCACGCTGCTTTCAAGGAACTCCATTCAGACGTATCGCTTTCCGTCGATGTGTTAATTGGTTAGTTTTCCTCTGGGCTGCACATATCTCCCAGGCTGAGTTCATTTTAAGGTGATTACAAGACGACGTTGCAATACGTTCAAAATGCCGTACCGACGGCCACTGACGATACTCTCAACTACATTCTTCCCATTCTGGCGCAGCCCATAGTTCAACGAATAGTCGGAAACTCTGTACTAGAGTCTGCATCTCCAGCTTGTTACCTTGTGTCACTAATGTCTAGCTAATCATGATTTGGATGACAGAATCTCGAACGTCCTGATCACGAATCCTCAACCATCTTCATTTGGTATAAGAAAATACGCATCCATCCCAACTTCACTGATCTGAAGCTGATAACAGGTACTAGACTCCAAGGGAAGATAACTAATGCTGGACCATGTAAGCTTTGTTGATCGATGCGTTATATCTCATCCGAGACAGAGTAAACAGTTGATGCAACCATTGCTTTTCCATCTGGTCTTACTGTTGCTTGGGGAGGGAGGCCTTTGGGAAACATTAAGATGAGCGATGTGAAGGTAGTCGGAGATGTTGGGGCCGCCATTGATATAGAGTCACTGTTCGAAGTGGCAGATATCGGCTACCTGACAAACTTTACAAAGGTCTGTCGTTGGTTTATGAAGTATTACTGTTTGTTGACGCCTGTCTACGCAGACGCTTCTAACACAAGAATCTTTTGCTTGGGAGATCTCTGGACGGAATCTTACAGGTACTTGTTGTAATCAGTTTTTATAACATCCATAAATTGACTTGTGAATGTAGTAAGCGCCCTAGGTTGGTCTGCATATGACAGTCTGATCCTGCAAGAAGCTAATAGTCGAGGACGCAGGTATTCAGGTGTCTGAGATCACTCTCACGACGAAGACGGTAACGCTAAAAGGCTTCGATAATTTGAAAGATGGCGTGAAGATTAAGACGTTTGATCTACCTTCGAACGATCCGGCTGGTGGCATCCATCTAACTTTAGATGCCAGCACGACAAACGTTAGTTCGAGCACCTCGATTTTACCGCAATCACTGAATCTTTTCATGTAGCCTTCTCAGGTGGGAATTGAGCTTGGCTCTATCGGCTTTGAAACATTTGTCGGCGATATTATGATTGCGCCAGTCTCGAGCACTGGCGTGGTGACCCTTGCGCCTACTTCCACATCAGACCTTTCGCTTGTCGGCCTTCTCGTTCCTCAAAGTTCCCCTTCCGGGCTCTCAGCAGTGTCTGGTGTATTTAACAGCTTTGTCCAAGGCAAAGACAGCGTCGTTATTGTCCGTGGTGCAAGTGCAGGACCTCAAGATGTGTGTTTTTATGTCCACCAAGTTTTCGTTTTTTACAATTGCACAAATATCCTAGGTTACATGGCTCAACGAGGCTATCAAGGTTCTCCAGGTCACGACCTCATTACCCAATCGTGGCGTTCTCAATATCATCAAGTCCCTCAATCTCAATCAGCTCCAGCTCATGTTTTCGGATAGCACCTCTTATAATCCTTCGACAAGCAGTAACTCAACTGACGCCGCATTCACCCTTCCGTTTAATTTTCCTATTGATATTTCAGCCCTCGAACAAACGCTAGCCATCGGATTTGAAGGAACACCATTTGCCCAATTATCGTTACCTAAAGCGCCTATTCATACGGATGTCCAGAGCCGGGTGATACACGTTACATTCGACAACGTCCCATTTTCTGTCTTCGATGACAAACTCGTAATCTTTGACCAATTTGTTACCGCAACGACTGTGGGGAAGACACAAACTCTCCATCTTTCTGGTTCTGCTAACGCCGATGCTAAAACTGCTGTTGGCGTACTATCCCTCACGGGGATAAACTTTTCTGTTGATTCCTCCATCAATGGCTTGCAGGGATTGAACACCAAACCAGTTACTATTAATACCTTGGACGTCAATCATGGATTTTTAGATTTTCTCCTCATCAAACTAACGAGTTCGTTATTTAACCCAAGGTAGAAGTTCCCCCATCCGTTTTGCTCTTAGTTGCTCATACTTTTCTTCTAGCAATCTTACTATTGGTTAGGAGCCTCAGTTGTATTAAACAACAAACCAGCTCACGTCGTTATTCAGGCACGGGTGGTGTCTCTTTTGCTTTGCAATTCCAGTAAGTATTAGTGCACCTTTGCAGTATTTCATGGAACTAATATTATTCTTCAGGGGCCAAACCATTGGAACTGCTGATATCGTATGTGTGATACGTCCTACATTTGCACCGTCTTATTGGAGCCCCTTAGAGTAATCTAGTCATCGAACCCGGCAACGTAAGCTATCCCATCGGTTCGTACTACATTAAAATGCCCTTTGATATTCTCTCTGACATTCTTTCAAAGATGTGCATTATGCACCACAAGGTGGAGCAGTCGCAGCTGGTCGTACTCTACTTCAAAACTTCTTGCAAGGAATCGATGTCGAAACAACCATAGTTGGCACCCAAGATTCCACACCAATCCAGTCCCTAAAAAGTGCACTGTCAGAAATCCGGTTATCACCTGTTACTATACCGGCGTTGCACCAGAATCTTATCAAGAGTGCTTCCCTGACATTCCCGATGGATATAGTCCAAACTGGCGTAGCCTCTACTTCTTTCGTACTTCAAAATCCTTTTACGGCGAGTATTAATCTGTTGCGAGTCGGAGCAACTGCCACTCTCCGTGGAGTTGTTCTCGGAAAAATCAACAATGTCGACATCTCCTCAAATCCTATACACGTAGATGGGCATTCTTCTGTTACTTCCCCAACTATGCCATTACAGTTCAATCTTCAACCGCTTGCAATCATACAGCTTTTGAGTATTACGTCTCAAATCAATGGAGTCAACCTTGGCCCGCTAACCCAGCTTTTCCAATTCATAATCGCGAACCCAGCCTTCCACCCCCCGGTAAGCCAGATAGCTCTTTACTGCCATCATAAGATACTTACAGCAATATAGGTCACTACCACTGTAGATACCCAAGCACCCACTTGTGTTAGGTACGCCGAATTGATTATATACAATCCTGAATTGACACATCGTCCAGCGGGCAGCAATTCGATGTAAATGGGGCTATATTGAAGACGCTTCAAGGTCTTAAAGTTGACCTTGCTGTGCAGAGTTCAGTGAAATTGGATGACTGTACGTTTCTACTGTTATCACGTAACCGAACCGGATATTTACAAATCAATAGTCGCCACAGATTTGTCGTTTGACCAGAAATCTGTTCCAGCGATAGTAAGATAGAATATCGGCCAAGACACTTGATTGTAATTGATAAAAGTACACAGACCGACAAGACCGCTTTATTCCTCATAGGTGCTGTAGCCGGTCCTGTTGCACAACATCTTGTCGATGGGTCAACTCTCAAATTCACGGAGGCCAACATTACGTGCGTCATCAATACACACATGTGCCTTGCACACCTAAGTTGATAGCACTCTACAGAAATATATCTGATGGCGGGTTTGATCTTTCCTTGGCTGGGGCGTTGACGGGCGTTGGGCCCCTCGATGCCCTTATCACATTTATGGAACCGCTGAGGTAGGCCTAATCATACCTTACACCTGTCTTCGCAACATTAATCTTTCTTGCGTGGTGTTCAGTGTTAGCTGGGGGGGTCAAAAAATAGCGTAAATCTCTCTACCACCGAGTAGGTCCACGGGTTCGATCAAAGCGGGTCTCTTCATGAACTGCCCCTTCAGTTTGTGCAGCTGCTAATACGGGGGTACCCAATTACCGGACTAATGCCCAGTTGGCAATCACTGACTCATCAGCGTACGTTTAACATATCCGCCTGGAATGACCAGATTCATTCAACACAATTTTAAAGATTTACCGCATTTGCCACCGCATTGCTTCATACTCAAAGCTTCGACTGGACCATCTCGACTCCGAAACTTCGTGTGACTGCACTTGGAACAGTTTTCGACGATGTATCGCTCAGCAAAGTGGTAACATTCAAAGCCTTCAATAATCTGCTGGGCGTTAGCATCAGAAATTTCCAGCTTCCGTCGGATGACCCTGCTGGGGGTATACATATTGAGATTGACGCGCTCATTCCCTCTACTGCTCGTTCGTGACTTGATTCCAAATTTTCTCTCGAAGCTAATATCGTAATAAAGAACTGGGCATCGACCTCGGGACGGTCAGTTTCCAAGCCTTCTTCAAGGGAACCCATGTTGGCCGTAAGCACCTTCTCAGTTTCTTCTACTTGTCCTTGTCCTGAGTTATGCAATGTCGTCAGCATTATCTGCCAGCCATCTATTTCTAGCGGCAAGCTCGACTACAGCAACTCATCTGGCGGGCCGTATCATTCCGCAAAGCGGATCGGACCTTAATAATATGGGAGAGTTGTTCTCCAAGTTTTTAGTTGGCGAAAATCAAACATTGGTAACGAAAGGAGACTCCGTCCAGCCTGATGGTTCCAACCAACCAATTACCTGGTTGAGCAATGCATTCAAAACCCTCTCGCTTGAGATCATCCTTCCTGGCCAGAAATTCAGTGTATGCTTAATGCGATGTTTTTGGCAAAGCATTTCTGACACGATGATTAAAGGTCATACAATCCATCGAGTTGAATGACTTGAGCGTCACTATGCAAACGCCCGATCAAGCCTTCGCTTCACCCGCCAGTTCGGAGTTTACCTTGGCTAAATATAAGAACCCTTTCGGCTTTTCTCTCCAAGTGGTCGATGCTGGGGAAACGATTGTCCTTGGCGCCAATGGTATCGACGCGGCTCAAGTGAGTATATGATCGTATTTCGTAAGCAATGTCACTGAGAAAGGCGTCAGCTTGTTTTGCCCAAAGTGCCTGCAAATGGAGGCGTATCAACTGGGAATGTTGCCGATCTTGCCATCTCGTTCCATAATTAACCTTTAAAATCTCTTAACAATGCAGCATTCGCCTTGATGGAGTAACCCTCCTAGACAATATCAATCTTACATTGAAGGGTACCGCGGATGTATCGGCCCGAACAACGATTGGCGATGTGCCCATCTCTGGCATTCCCTTTGATGTCGCCTCAAGCTTGAAAGGTATTTAACAATGCCTTGCATTACTCTAGTGCTGCACATATTCATGCTAACAGGTATCAACTCATTTGGACACACTACATTGTTGAGCAATGTTTCAGTCCGGGGAAGTGGCCGCCACGGAGCTGGAGGGAACGAATTTATCATTTCTCCTTTAACCACTACACTTAAAAATCCGTCAAGCATATCACTTGACACTGTCGATGTTTCTCTTCCTGTCATTTTCAAAGGTGTTACGGTTACGATTGGACGCGCGGCCGTAAGCGTAAGCGTTTTCACCAATCGCCCAGTCTACACCTAAAAAAACATTCACACCCTCCAGACGTTCAATTTAAAACCAGGAGTGAATCCCATAGCAACCGAATTTCATTACCAACCTGCCAATGCGAATGACACGACTGCCCAGGTCCGTAAACGAGCCCTCGATACTCCCGTGGACTTTGACTAATCTAGGGATTCAGTCCTTCCTGACGGAATTCTTACAAACCGGTGAAATTTTGGCTCTTTCAATTCACGGTGATCAAGGAAGCAGTCCATTCCCATCGTTGAGCCAAGGTCTTGCCAACCTTGTACTCGCAACGAGTTTGACAGGTGAAACATAGACCTCACTCGAGTCCTCCGTCGCCAATGCTAACAGATCTTTGTCGATATCACCAGGTCTCAACCATCCGGATCTTATTACTCATATTAACGTTTACATTACGCTCGGAACTTTATTAACCAACCTTGTCTCCGTTGATTTTGATGCAAGTATCTCGAGATATCCCCAATTTTGCTCGACTAACCCATACAACTCATCAGGTTCATAACCCCTTAGATGCCGACTTGGTTTTGGAGTTCGTCCAGTCCGATGACAGTGTCGGGGGCACCACTTACGCCCACTTCGATCAACCCTTCTCGAATTTCGTTGTTCCGCCAGGGCAGACAATCAATTCAGGTATCTTCCCAAATGTCCAATTGACTAAAGGCGCATTAGCTTCTCTAGCTATCATCGGACAAAATCTCGATGTTGCCGCGGCATCCACCATTACGATTGGTAAAGGTGGATATCGAGTCCCTTGGCTCAAACTCACACAGACAAATGTTCCAACGTCGTATCACATCGCGCTCCTTTCACTTGGTTAATTGCAAACAAAGGCAAGGCAGTTGAATGACACTTCGAGTGCTCTCCACTCGACCGCCACCTCACCCACTCCGTTTGTGTCAAACTTTTTATTGAATAGTACCACCTCCAAGTCTAGCAATATGCCAACCATGTCAATGGGACTAGTATCGTCCGTCGTATCAGCAGCCGTCGTTACCCCCACCAATGCTCCGATCAGTGCTTAATCACGCATTCCACATAATATCCCCAAAGATGCTTTGAAGCACTGTCGATGGCTCTTCCCCCGACATTTCTCGT
Organism: Tricholoma flavovirens; assembly: GCA_003313805.1. NCBI lineage: Eukaryota > Fungi > Basidiomycota > Agaricomycetes > Agaricales > Tricholomataceae > Tricholoma > Tricholoma flavovirens. The sequence goes on from QLOK01001077.1 coordinate 57,339, forward strand.
TTTGAACGTTACGAACAAACAATTTGTAGTCTGACGATACTTATTCGAGATTATGACTTAGGTGATTTGGGGCAGAGCATCCACAACTCTCCTGCTATGCGGCGTATATATACCATTCAATTTGTTTTCACTCTTCTCAACCAATTCTCAGCATTGATGAACACGAATAGTTGTGCACCAGATATTCGAGGCCTCTTCCGTCACGATAGCGATATCGACGGAAACACAGCTGAATATTGCGAGAATTCTGGCGTAGGGATATAATGCCTGATCTTTCTGTTATTGTCAGCCAGTTATATGCAACCTCTTCACGAACAGCATGATGTACGACACAACGTAGAGCCGTCGACTTGGGGGATATATGTAGTCGGGTCAGAGTGGGCTTCGAAGACGACCACAAACTCGGGGCGCCAACGACACGAAGGCAGAATCCACTACCTCGAAAAGGGCATATTAGGCAGGCGGGAGACTGGCACCCCAGAGCACCACAGACAATGAGCTCCAGAGAAGGCTCCAAGCAATCCACCAACGACCCTGCGTTGGTGATTCAACAAGAAGCCAAGCAGCAGCCCAGTAAGTGAAGGGCATAGATGCCGCTAGACGGAGGATTATTTGAATGTGAGAAGTAAGAAGTACGGTGGTGCCAAAGAAGAGGGCATGTATGGCATGGGGTGTAAGGGCGGGATGAAAGAAGATAGATGGTGAAATGAGGTTGTGTTTCGAATGTGTTCGCGAAGAGGCAAGAGATTGTGATGATCTCAGTTGTAAACCAAAGGATAAAGTGCCTATTAGGTGGTATAAGGAAAATAAAAGTAACGTGACGAGGGACGGAGCAGCGATGATGAAATTAGGAGCTTGGGCCAAGGTCCAGTAACGGAGGAAACCAACATTCCAGTATTGAGACTGTGCGTGTGTATATATGGAAGGTGGGAAGGTGTGGCACCATGGGGGAGATATTGATGGCTGGGTGTGGGTACAAAACAAGATATAGCCAGAGTGGTTGTGATAAACAAAAGGCATGATGATGATCGACGTCAGAAAAATTGGATATGGGATCATTCTGAGCGACAGCTGAGTGAACGTGCATGAATTAGGGTTAGGCTCAGGCGAGGGACAAATAAACATACTTTGCCATGTTCGAGAAATGGTTGGACAAGCAATCCCCAGAGGATGAAACCACTTAACAGAATACCATTTGATCGAAAAGTGCCCGCAAGTGCAAAAAGCAGTGCAGCACTCATCCAGCGCTGGTGTGCGCAACACAGCATCCCTATTCACAAGTCGTCATTATGTACATACGTAACATGAAGCACCCTTACCCTTGTACGACAGATATGTGAAGAAAGGCTCGCTGTACGGCACAATATAAAGTGTCGCAGGATTGCTAGGCACGAGAGACAGCAGAGCTGTCAAGTAAGCCAAGCTCGGAGAGCCCAAGAGATGAGAAGTCAAGCAATACAAAGTACGGGTTGTGTCGCAGGCCATGGCAGCTAGGGCTCCGGCCACGAGCGGGTTGAGCTTTGAATTGAATGGGAAACACAGCAACTTGGCAGAGATACGCATGACGAAGGGGGTGCCAGGCAAGAAAGCCCATTCATTCTCATATACATAGCCATATTCAGCAATGTGTAGAAAGTGAAAAGTATCCCAACGAAGGAGAGGTTGAGCCCACTTTGAAGTGGTAACGAGAAGCGGAGAAGAGTCAAAGAGAGAGAAACGAGAAGAGACTTGAAGGAGGAGGAAAGACAAAAGTCTGGAAACGACTGTTGCAGCGACCAAGACCGTTTGGTGACGGTGAGACATGCGTAACTCTTAACAACACCATCGACACACGACTACCTCAACATGCCAGACGGCGAGGTTCCTGTACTAATGGATTTTGTCAATAGTCTGCCTCATCCGCTCACTGTCGTCCTCGTACAACTCGCGCCTCACATCTCCACAATCCGACATATAGTAGAGATCATCAGTTGGAGGCGATCTTGGTACGACAGTTGGCTAGTCCTAGCGGCCTGGTGGGCGATATGCTTGTTGGCTGAAATAGCCCTGCGGTGAGCATTGCTCTTCGATAGCTTTCATCATAGTTCATCGTTGGGAGCATAGATATTCGCTGCCCATAATACTTTTACTCGTTTTCGCTGTTCCCCGCTGGTCGTCTCATCCTCGTCCAGCTGCGCCTACAACAGAGCATATGCTACAATCAAGCATAACTGACCTGATCATTGTCCAATCTCTCATTTCGACTATTAGTACAAATGTGCCTCTGACTTCCTCCCCGATGCTAATCCTCCGTGTATCCGGTGCTGTATGTCTACCGTATCTCCTCATCTCTCGCTTCGTTTCGCTCCGTATCATCCTCGCAATACTTGGCACACTCTTTCTTTCATGGCGAGCTCCATGGGTGATCCTTGCTCGGTCGACGCTCTGGCGCAGTGCGTGGGTCCGATGGTCTGTCTACAAAGTTTGGTCGGGCGTATCTGGCGAACCTCTCCCTCCTCGCATATTCTCGCTCCAACCCACGCTGACCTCCTTTGAACCCGTCAACTCTCTCCGCTTTCTGTTCACCATCTACGAAAACCAGCGTTGGTGGATGGGCCTCGACTGGACCGCTGCCCTCCTTCCTGGGGAGCGGCCTTCCTGGTGCTCTGCTGCGCAGCATGCTGTCTCCCCACCGAACGCGTTTACCCTGCCGGAGCCGACGACTATTTATCTTTCGAGCAGGAGGGAAGGGAGGGTGAAGCGAACTGCTATATGGAATTGGGAAGAACCAGAATGGAGGGTCCTCGTACGGAAAGATGGGGGGGAGCTAAATCGCGTTGAACGACCACTTCCATCTGGAAAGGACGAATTTTCGGGTGGAAGCCTCCTGCTAAAAGCTGCTGGGAAGGTGAAAGAGTCAAGTGTGTTGGGCAATGGAGATGGCGAGAATCTCGTCCAAAACGCGCAGTTACCAAATGAGGATGACTATATCACGACCGATGCAGACGGGTGGGTATACGGCGACAACAAATGGGAAGGACTCAATAGTAAAGGTGGCATGGGCAAAGTATGTTATCCTCGAGCTGATATATATATATTAATCCTTAATTGCACAGTACACGCGGTGTCGTCGATGGACACGCGTAGCGGTTATCGTGGAGGTTGTAGAAGTAGTAGGGGATGGGCCACTGGGGGTAGAAGGTGGGGTAGAGATGTTCCTTACTTCTGACCAAAACGAGGAAGACGACACGGACGGTGTGAACGGAATTTCAGGGGTGTCTGTGGACGGTACGACGACTAAACCGACAGGAGAGGAAAGCCCCCTTCGACAACGACTACGGCGTGCGTTGTCCAAGCCATCATAATTAAGTTAGTTTAGTTATAACATATTACAAGTACTTTAGCAATGATGAGAAGAGGAGAAAGTTGTTGTGGAGGGCAAGTCACTTTGCCGGAGTGGTTAACGGGATCGCCTGCTAAATACCGAACTTGGTAGCGCAAAGCGGTTGGTCTTTGACCGCGAGTGTTCGAATCGCTCAGGTGACGCTCTTTTTGCACCATGACGGTCAACAAGTATGCCGATCTCCCTGATATCGTCCGTCTTTCCTCACAATCTCCTTCTTTCACCCATTCTAATCCATTCAGGACACCGCACCAGATATTTATGAGACTGAAGACGTCTTTCCCGAATCTTTGAACGATGTATGGACGTACAATATTTTCTTCCTTCTCAATTCTTATGACTACTGCAGAAAGTCGATTCTAGTGATGACGAAGCCACTTTGCCAGCTCGCTCTGCTACAAAACCTAGAGTCGATCTCAGTGGTCGAGAAGATATCGACTCATCCAACTTGATAGATCTAGAAGAGGCTAGTAAGAAATTTAGGAAGGCAGAAAAACGGCGAGGTATTTCTCAAAATCTCATCCATCTTCCATCTATTTTCTATTCTTCTCTTCTAGATCGTACCCAAACTCGTTACGCGTATCCTCCATCCCCTACTTCCTTACCCTCCCCGACCAGCCCTTCTGCGAATTCACGCCCTGTCCCACTAACACATCGTCTGCAAGCTCTTCAGTCTGAACTCTCGGCTCTTGAAACGGAACTCGCCGATCCATCCAACCCACTATTACAGAATGGACAAGAAGATGACGTTATAGACCCGGGAGAACTTATTCGTGGTTTGGTTGACGTAAGAGGCAGGCTCGAGAAAATACGAAAGGACAAGCAAGGGAGAGGCAAACTCGTTGGAGTCATTCTCGGTGAACGTGACGACCGCAGAACTGACGAATCCCTTCATGACAAACTAGAGCCAGTTGGCGATTCAACGCTTGCCAAGATTGACGGAAAATCCGAGACTCGTAGCATAGTCGAGATGGATCGACGCGTCGGGGAACTAGAGAAATCACTTGGATCCTCCAGCATTACTCTAGACGAGGTATTGCAGCTCTGTTTTTCACCTTCTAAGCACTTACTCTACTACAACAATACAGATCTCCCCATTGCCGCCACCCTTGCTCCCTCTCATCACCCGGCTTAACGCCCAGCTCACTTTACTTACACAACCCCGTCATATCGATTCCATCTCTCGACGCCTCAAACTCCTACTTTCCGACCTTGATCGTGCATCTGCCCAAAACTACTCACACAGACGCCACCCTTCTCAGCCCACCTCGTCTGGACAGATTTCACAAGTGCAGGACCAGCTACTCCCTTTGCTCTCTCGCCTGGGACCTTCTCTCGCGCATATTCCTCACGTTTTAACGCGCCTTCGCACGCTGTCCACTTTGCACGCGTCCGCAGCTGAGTTCCAGACCTCGCTTGGCAGTCTGGAACAAGAGCAGCAGAAATTGCACGAAGCCTTGAGTGAATTGGAAGGCGCTGTTGAAACTGTCGAGAAGAGCTTGGAAGACAATCGCGGAGTTGTCCGAGGGAATGTCGAGGGTCTCGAAAACAGAGTTGAATTCTTGCTCGGCAGATTGGAGGAACTCCGTAGGACCGCATCAGTTTAGAACGTTGGTTTCCTGCATGCGTACACTTCATCTCTACATCACTTGGAATGAGTTGATTGTGAGCTATGCTCATAGAATACATATGCATAATTAAGTAGTTGCCTTTGTCAGGTTTAAAGCCTGCTTACACAGGTGGTTTTGGCCGTGGTGACACTGAAAGTGCTTGCACCATATACACTCGTCCTTTCCTATGCTCTTTCTTTGTTTGTAAAGAGGCAAATCAAACCCTCGCGCATCGGAACGATGTAATTTACAATGATACGAGGCCTTCATTGAAAGCTGCCTCATGTTATCCTTCTCCTGGTTTCAGGTGGCGACGTCATTCCAACCATACGTTCCACTACGGCCTATGATGGCATTTATAAGATTGGACGCGATCTCCGACGGTGCATGCCTACCTGTGCTTGATCCCAGTCCAAAGGTTCATCTTCTTCTTCTTCCTCCGCCGGTTTGCCAATGTCTTCGTGTCCCGCACCCAAACCCCACCCACCAACGCTTGCTCGAGCAGCCGAGCCCTCAATATCAGGGCTCCTGGATACAGGTAGCTAGTCAGAAAACATTACTTTGACGTGCAAATGACCCAACAAACCTAAGGGCTTCCAAAAATTCCCTTTCACGCTCGCGCTCCACTTCTAACATGTGGGAGGGTCCGTTCCTAGGTGTCTCATCCCCGAATGCATCGACACCGTCTACAATACCATCAACAGCCAAGTTATCCACTCCCTTGCCTTTCTGCTTATGAGCGATCCGCCCTCTTCGGTCTCGAGGTAGGCCCCCAGAGAGAAAGCTCGGAGCTCGCGAGAGTGGACTTAGTGGCCCAAGCTTTAAAGCTTGTGTCCGCGCATCGAAATGAGACCTTGGACTGCGCACAACACGCAATAGGTCCGCAACGGCGGCCTCGCCTGGGGTGGGTTGTGGTGCCGGAGTTGTCAGTGAAAACGTCATAGGACGTGATCGCCTTTGTGAAGTCAGGACGAGGAGCCTGGTTTCGAACCTTGCTTGAGTCATACTTTAAAGATAGAGTAACAATATCAAACATTTGTTGTAGCCGTGGCTGTTGATAACTAGAGGTTTCTTGATAGTTATCTTGTCTGTTCGGCAAGGATAGACGTGCATAAAGTCGAGCGAAGAGTGGGAGTATGACCTTGTCACGGAATGACCGCAGTGCAACGTTGCGAACATCTATATGGTAGGTAGATACCTGGAAAGCACTGTTCATGGAGGATGGGACAGATGATATGTTTGTCTGCCGGCCAGGGGAAGTAGCACGATGATGGGACTTGGGCGTTCGATATAATGAGGATAGCAATGCATCCGTCTGTAAGGGTAACAGGACCTACGCTGGGACCTGAGCTATTGTATCAGATACCGGAAAAGGTCCTACTCACACCTTCAATATATGTGAGTACCTGGTCCCAAAAAAAGCCCCAGATCTCAACCACTCTGCCCACCAGTTTCTCATCATCAATGCCCATCAGTTTTGCATTCAGTGTAACCATGCCTGATGCAATCAGCTCGGTCACATCACTCTGCAGAGTGGCAAGTGCTTTGGAGGGAAAGGAGGAGACAACGGACTGGATATGACGTTTAACAAGCACATTCAAATCTTCGCTAAATTTTATGAAATATTATTAATAGATAGGGGAGCGAAAGATTTGTTACATACATCGGAATTCTGAGTGGCTCCCCATTAAATAGAGGCAATACATGAACATGCAATGCTTTCCACGGGTCTGCTGTAGAACTCGCGGCCAAGCTGACCTGCGAGCCGGGGGCAGGGAGGTTAAGAGAAGATACAGAGGGCGCTGAGGATATTGGGGGGGCTAATGCTGAAGGTAAATGGGCTAAATTACCAAGGCGATGCATCTCGCGTGAAACCAGTTTCGAGTCATATGTGCGTCCATACGAAGCCTACAATGAAGAATATGAGTATCTAGAAGGCAGATGTGATGTGACCTCGTTGAGCATGCATGTACCTTGGACGGAGAAGAATGAGACTTGACTACATTCGGGATACTCGGGGGGGCAGTCATTGTATGTAAAGTAGTATTAGAGGACGCAGCGGTGGAATCGTGGCGAGTATGACTGTGTGGATGGAGGAGCTGACTTGAGTGAAGGGAAGATTTTAGGTTAGAAGCGGAATGAGCAGGTCCCACAAATGAAGAGGAGAGCTTGTCTGCGAAAAAGCCGAGACGCTTGGAGGAGCTGGAGACGTCTTGGGTTCTGCTCGAGTCGTGGTCGTTTGCGAGGAAGCGAGTTGTTGCAGGGGTTTGACGAGGAGTATCATCACTCGACAAGCCTGAGCGTCTAAGCAAATCACTGTCCGGAGACGACGATCTGCTCAACTTGCTGTCCCCGTCGCTCTCATCATGCGACCTACGCGTAGGCTGCAAGTGCGGATGTGTTGAACCCCATCCAGTCACCATGTCAGTCTTTTCTCGTGGTCCTCGTGGTTGACAGCGTCAAAGCATTTAACTTGTAAACAAGTTGTCACTTCAAGTTTAAAAACAACTCTGGACAACAGAATGTTCTTACGAGCTTCTCGATGCTCGACCGGCGCTGTCTTCACTCTTTCGTCTCGCAAATTCACCGTTCTTGCCCTAGAATCATCAGCCGACGACACCTGCGCTGCCGTCGTTCACTCGGCTCGTCGTATTCTTTCAAACGTTGTAATAAAGCAACATCATCTGTGAGGCTTGATTATCTTGGCAGCATCCTTGTAACAATTACTCTGCAGTCATGAAGATTATGGTGGCATCCATCCAATGATAGCTATTGAAGCTCATCAACGCAATATGGTTCATTTCTGAGACACATTCGAGTCAAGGTCAACTTACTAACGCCGCCTCTGTGGCAGCCCATTGCCGTCCAGAATGCACTTCGTGAAGCTAACGTTGATATCTCGAAAGACATAAATGGCATTGCGTTTACAAGAGGGCCAGGTTGGTCAACTCTATCATGATGCCATTTGCTTTGATTTAGGTCTTATAATCTTCCAGGTATGGGAGGGTGCTTGAGTGTTGGATCAAATGCTGCAAAAACGCTGGCGTCTGCACTTGATCTACCTGTCGTGGGTGTACATCATATGGTCATTCCATTTACCATACGATTATCTCAGAACGCTTCGTTCAACTGTTTCATTAGCAAGCCCATGCACTTACACCCCTTCTAACCTCGTGGCCAAATCCTCCTAGGTTTCCTTTTCTGACTCTGCTCGTATCTGGAGGCCATACTTTACTCGTCCTCGCCATGTCCCTCACATCGTTCCGTATACTTGCAACAACCCATGACGAAAGCATCGGAAGAACCTTTGATAAGGTTGCGAGAATGCTAGGCCTACAATGGACTGAGATGGGTGCTGGTGCTGCGTTAGAACAATTCTGTGCACAGACCCTGGACTCGTCTTTATCTGATATCCCTTCTTTACCTCGCCCCATGAAAGGCAAACTAGGGTTTTCGTATTCGTCATTACACTCCCACGTGGAACGTCATATCGAATCTCGTGGGGGCATAGACAAATTCGATGTTCTTACAAAACTTGCCCTGGCTCGAGCATTTCAGACAGCAGCGGTATTACATCTCGAGGACAAACTTCGTCTTGCTCTCGACTGGTGCTTCGAGAATAACGTAGAAATCCAGGACCTTGTGATAAGCGGCGGGGTAGCAAGCAATATGTATCTTCAAGACCGGTGAGGGTTGCATTCTCCTGCTTTGTTCTACGGTTCTGTTGCTTATTACATAATCAAGTCTGTTTAAACTCATTGCATCTATTGATGGGACACCCATCTCCCTGCATTTTCCTCCACCTTCACTCTGCACCGGTAAATATATTATTATCGACCGTGTCTATTTCGTTTCTAATCTTGACATCATTCGAAAGATAATGCTGTCATGATCGGATGGGCTTCTATGCATCGATTCCTGGCTCAAGACTACGATGAATATACCATAGATCTGCGCTCGAATTGGAGAATCGACGAACTGCGTGCCGTACCCAATGCACCGTCACGATAGACTATAGAAGGTTCTATATATACCTTTATAAAACTTTGCACATGCTGTGATGAATAAAATTATCTGACTATGTAACTAAACCTGGATGAAAGACGTATTCTGTATTTGACACAATTAGACGTGTGTTTGATAGAAACTCTGAGTTAATAAATGGTTCATCTGATCGAAAAAGTTCTGCCTGTCAATTAATGACCAAGATCGTTAATGCTCTTACAGCTAAGGTGGAAATGGGAAGTCCAATGGCATCTATGTACTTGTTAGGAAATCCTGACCATTATACTGGTCACAAATTTGTGAATTTTTACTGGAGAAGTTATGTTCAAGAAGCTAATGCTGCATGGGAATTACCCAAAGAAGATGAGAAACCTGCTAAGATTGTTGGAATATCAAGCATGACTCGCCCGAACGGGTAACCCCGCCTATCCGCGTTTTTACCTACTTTTTCGGATCCCATGCGCCACTATGCCAACTCCACTGTACGTTTGTATTGTTCCTTGTAATTCCTTTCATATTACTGCATTGCTATTGCTCTCGTCAAGAGCCTCCTTTTGTTCTCTCAAAGTAGTTAGCTTACTTACTGTTTGCTACAAGTACTGCTACATGGACTCGTCTCCCCTCAGTCGTTTGGCTACCGCTCTCGCGTGCAAACACTGAGGTGAGATCATTACTTACTATGCTTATCTTCTTGTGCTCAGCGTTGTACGAGTAGTTATATTATTAGGTGAATATACTCCAGTCGTTTGGCTACCACTCTCGCGTGCAAACACTGAGTTATATTATTAGGTCTACGTACGTTACAGGTTATTGGGCCCTGCGCTTTTTCTAGTACCTCTCGTGTCCTTCTGTTCCCATGTCTACCACTGCTCTCACCACCACCGACATTCTTCCTTCTTCTGTTCCAAAGCTCCTCCCAACCGGCTTGAATTGGACTGCATTTTCCATGTGCTTCGAGGATGCCATCAGAGCGAAGGGTTTGTGGGGCCATTTTGACGGTTCCGTTGCCATGCCTACAGTGAGCTCACCACCGACCGCAGACGAAGAAACTGCTCTCGCTCAGTGGAACAAGGATGATCTCACTGCGAAAGCTCTACTCACTCACCGCATTCCTGACTCTACTTTGATCCGCATCCATGGCAAGGCTGTGCTGAAGGAACGATGGGATCTAATCTCAAATGAGTACACGTTAAAGGGCTCATTTGCACAGGCTGACCTTTGTTCTCATTTCATGGAGTCGAAGTGCCCTGATAAGGGTAACGTCCGAGAATTTTTGGATGGGCTGCATGTGAAGAAAGAGGAGTTAGCAACCTATGGTGTTGTGATTGAGGCCAAGGATTACTGTTCCACCATCATCACTTCCCTTCCCCACCATCTCTCCAACTTTGCGTCGAACCTACTCGCTGGCGTGAGGCTGTACAGTACCTCGAAGACCATTGATCCGGATGAGCTCATCGCTTTGATCTTGGAGGAATTTGAGCACAACGTGGCTGCATGTTCTCGGTGCTCAGGTACAAAGTCTTCAAAGGGAGATGATAAAGACAAAAGCCATGTCTGTCACGCCAAGTGGGAAAGGCAAGCATTTTGAGCGCAAGCCTCATGGTGTTTGCTGGAACTGTGGAGAGAAGGGTCATTTCAAGGACAAGTGCCCTAAGCCTGTGAAAGAAAAGAAAGATGACTCACCAAAGAAGGGTGGCTCTGCTGATGCCGCTATTGAATCTGATTCCGAAGACGAGGCAGCATTTTTTGCTGAACTGTGGGATTCTGATTCTGACATGCCCGAGCTTCAATCAGTTTCCGATTCTGACTCTGATTCGGATCTCGAGCTGGAAGGGGATAGTGATGGGGACTGGTTTTCTGAGATAGGCGATGTTTTGGACAGTGATGAGGGTACCGAGGAGTTATTTGGGACTGATGGAAGCAAGTGTGGCTCATTTGTCAGTGTTGACCTAAACTCGGTTGCCGTTGATCTGGATGAGGTTGTGGCTCACATCGAGTCTAGCAACAAGGCCGAAAGCTCACCTCGTGTGGAAGTCTATGATTCTGGGTGCACGAGGCACATTACCCCATATCGCGATGCCGTTGACAACTTCATCGAGATTTCCCCGAAATCTTTCCGGGCTGCCAATAAACTTGATTTTACTGCAGTCAGAATGGGTGAGATGACAGTCGACGTACCTAATGGCGTCGATATCTCCCAACTGAGACTTACTGAGGTGATGTATTCACCTGAAGTCGGCTACACCCTGGTATCCATCGGCTGTCTCGATGAGAATGGATTTTCGGTGACATTTGCTAATGGCAAGTGTATGATCCAAGGGCCGGAGGGGGAGTGCATTGGTGCAATCCCAAAGACGGGTCGTGGCTTGTATCGAGTTGCACATGAGCCAGAAATGGCCAATGTCGCAATGGAAGTCCTTACCTTGGACCAGTTTCATCGTCAAATGGGACACATTTCTACTGAAGTGGCATGAAAGCTTGTTGACAATGGTTTTGTGACTGGCGTGCGATTAGAAACCATGCTGTCTGGAGAACCACACTTTGTGAGTCTTGTGTGTATGCGAAGGCCACACGAAAGCCTATCGCAAAGGCTCGAGAGGGCGAGTGCGCCACGAAATTTGGTGGAGAAGTCCACAGTGACTTGTGGGGACCTGCCCCAGTTGCAACAAAAGCAGGAAAACAATATTACATTACATTTACAGATGACAAAACTCGTCTAACACACTTGTACCTTTTATGGAACAAGAGTGACACCTTCACATCCTATAAAGAGTATGAGGCATGGTGCGACACCCATTTGGATGCTCACGTGAAGATCCTTCACTCGGATCGTGGTGGGGAGTACCTAGGCAAGGAATTCACTTTATACTTGAAGTCGAAGGGTACTACACAGAAGTTAACTGTACATACATGACACCCCCCAGCATAATGGTGTTGCAGAACGACGTAACCGCACCATCGTCGAGCGGATCCGTGCATTACTGCATGCAAGCGGACTCCCGAAGACCCTTTGGGGTGAAGTGGCACGTCATGTCGTCTGGTTACTGAACCACACAACAACGAAAGCTGTTGATGGGAAAACCCCTTACGAAGCAGCTTTCGGGAAGAAGCCTGATTTGCGGCATGTGCAGGAATGGGGTGAAAAGGTGTGGGTATGCGTTGAGGGTGGAAACAAATTGGGTGGATGGGTAAGGGAGGGACGCTGGCTGGGTGTTGATGAGCAGAGCAAGGGATTTTGAGTTTACTGGCCAGATAAGAAGACCATATCGACAGAGCGCAATGTCTATCATGACAAAACATGCTCGTTAGTTGATCATCTCGAGGGGGAGGATTGGGAGTTCGTTGAAACGACAACTGACTTACCTAAATCTTCGACACCCACTAATCCCACTCCAGCTCAACCCATTGTATCACAAGCTGTCCCTTCACCTACTGTTTCCCGTGCCCCAAGTCTGAGCCCATCTGACCACCAAGATCTTCACAAAGAAGAGCCTGTCCCTGCAAAATGCGTCAGGAAACTGAGTCAACGTGTTTGAGACCTTATTGAAGGCCATGGTACCACATCTGCTCGCCCATCCAACCCTATTGTTTCCGCGGGAATACAGCTGCCTCCCATTGTTGAAGAAGCCCCAAATCTGGTGCTTGAGGGGGAGGGATTGGCTGACTGGATGATGCTGGCCGATTTTGAAGAAGAGTATGCAATGGCAGCCAAGATTAGTGAAGTGGAGGCATTGGAACCAAGATCATTGGCTGAGGCGAAGCGTCGGCCTGACTGGCCACTATGGGAAAAGGCTATTCAAGAGGAATTAACACTTTTATGAGAGACAGGTACCTGGGAACTCACTGATGCACCAAATGGAGCCAACGTGGTAGGCTCAAAATGGGTCTTTCACACAAAGAAGGATGCGACAGAAAATGTCATACGTTACAAAGCGCGTCTCGTTGCCCAAGGGTTCTCGCAGGTGCCAGGTGTTGACTACTTTGACACGCTTGCTCCCATTGCAAAGCTCGCTTCAATTCGAGCTACTCTTGCTATGGCTGCTGCAGAGGACATGGAACTCCATCAGATCGACATAAAGGGTGCGTATCTAAATGGAGAACTCACCGCCCGTGAAATTATCTTCATGCAGCAACCCCCGGGCTATCACACTCCAAACTCTTTGGGAAAAGTTTGCTGTCTTTGTAAAACCTTGTATGGCTTGAAGCAATCGGGACGGCACTGGTATCAAAGGCTTGTGGACATCATGATGCGGCACCTTGGGTTTTCACGCTGTGACATTAACCAGGCAGTTTTCTTTCGATGCGAGGGGCGGTTAATTATTATTGTCCTCGTTCACGTCGATGACTGCACGATTGCAGCAACTGCAATCACACTGATTGAACGTTTCAAGGTCGAAATCGCCAAGCATGTCGAGATATCTGATCTCGGCGAGCTCCACTGGCTGTTAGGTATCGAGATCAGACGCGAAAGGGACAAATGTACCATCCACCTCTCACAACATTCCTATATCGACTCCATTCTCCGTCATTACAACCTCCAGGATCTCCAGCCCGTTTCCATCCATCTCTCGACATCCCAGTCGCCTGCTACCACTGCTGAATTTGCTCAAATGCATGATGTGCTGTATCACGAGGCCGTTGGTTTGTTGATGTATGCATCACTCGGAATGCGCCCAGATATTTCATTCGCCGTTCAGACCGTCTCGCATTTCTCCACAAAACCTGGACTTATTCATTGGGACGCCATAAAGCGGATTTTTCGCTACTTGAAGGGTACAAAGGATCTTTGGTTGTCGTATGGGCATGCGAAGATTGATTTGGCTGGATATGCTGATGCTGATGGGAGTATGGCCAAGGATAGACATGCTATTTCTGGGTATGCATTTATTGTTCATGGAGGAGCCATTTCTTGGAGCACTAAATGTCAGGAAATTGTCTCGCTGTCAACCACCGAGAGCAAATATGTGGCTGTGACTCACACCGCAAAGGAAGCACTCTGGCTTCGTTCACTCATTGAACAACTTTTCGGCACCACCCTATCTCCCACCACACTCTACTCCAACAATCAATCTGCTATTGCACTCTCAAAAGATCACCAATACCATGCCCACACGAAACACATCAATATCCGTTTTCATTTTATCTGTTGGATCATTGAACAAGGATCCATCCGGCTCATTTATTGTCCTACCGACGACATGATCGCGGACATGCTCACAAAGGCTCTTCCATCTGTGAAAGTCAAACATTTTGCTTCCGAACTCGGGCTATCGACAGCTTGAGGGGGAGTGTTGGAATATCAAGCATGACTCACCCGAACGGGTAACCCTGCCTATCTGCGTTTTTACCTACTTTTCCGGATCCCATGCGCCACTATGCGCCACTATGCCGACTCCACTGTATGTTTGTATTGTTCCTTGTAATTCCTTTCATATTACTGCATTGCTATTGCTCTCATCAAGAGCCTCCTTTTGTTCTCTCAAAGTAGTTAGCTTACTTACTGTTTGCTACAAGTACCGCTACATGGACTTGTCTCCCCTCAGTCATTTGGCTACTGCTCTCACGTGCAAACACTGAGTTATATTATTAGGTCTACGTACGTTACAAAGATTGTTCTCAATAAGAGTCTAGGTAAATATGTTGGTTTGTCAAATGTACAGGATTATATACAAAGACCTGTCATATACAAGGATCTCAATCTGTATGATTGGATTAAGCACAGCAAAAAAAGCAAACAATCAAAGTTCCAGCAAGCAGAATTTAATGACAAGATTGAAGATGCAAGCAAATATAGGCACAGGTCTATGATAATGATGATCATAACGCTCCACATACTTCCTGAACCATCCTCACGGCAAACAGACAACTTCACTGAGTTAACTTGAATTTTACTACCTCCTTTTTGCCTTCTTTATAAATTATATAGGTCATTTGGGTTTTCCATAGTCACTTCCTCAGCTCACCCCCAGTCGACAGAGATGGAATCTGAGGAGATGGTTTTTTCAGGCACAGAGTTTTTTGTCTCTCAGATTCCACCTTAGTCACTCCCGCTCCCATAACTATTAGTATGTTATCTCTGTGTTCTGTGCTCCCTGTATTTCTGTGTATCAACTCTGTTACTGTCATGCCTGGACCTTTGAAAGCAAAAGTGACAGGCCTGTCAAAAAATTGACTTGCTGCTGAGGAGATACAACTTGCCGAGATATTGCCATTCCTGAAAGGAGACTTGTAGTATCAGTGTTGCATTGAAATAGATTATGAGTCCTTATGAAGTAAGACCCGTTCTTTATCATTCCAGAACTTAGTGACATTTTTCATTGATTCATTGATTGATTCATAGTTTGGACTGTGGCAAAGTATTTCCAAAATAGGAATGAGGCAAAAATGCATATGAACTGATGATATGATATATCAATCTGACCCATTTTTCAAGCTGAGTTCAAAGATATTGTTTGTTTGGTCATGTGACCTTATCATGTCACTATATTTAGCAATTACTTTTAGCACATCTACAATCAAAGTCTTATATCTCACTCATTTCTTGTCCAATCAGGTCCATTTCACTACAGATGGGAAACTATATTATTGGAGAATCATCGGGAGAGTGTTTGGCATTGTTTGGCATTGTTGTCATGGCTAAATATAGTATCTTTTTCAGTTTTCATTTAATTTGCACAATTTAGTGGAAGGAAGGATGGGCTTCCAACACTCAGAGGACGTGCAAATGAAATGAACGTAGTATGGATTCAAGAGAGAGTGAAACTAATACACTGTGATTGTATAATAATAATAATAATAGCACATGATATGCAGGTGATCGCGATATGGATAGAATTGTGATGGAATTGGGACATGTTGTAAGAGAGACTCTCTTACACTCTCTCATTCTCCAAAAAATTCCTATCACTCTCCATGCGCCGATGTCCATTTTGCAAGTGCTTCCGTGTCCAACAGTTCAGAGCGCGGCAACCAGAGATCCGATTCAGGCCCATAGCCGCGCCAGCGGACGAGGTATTGTTTTCCCCGACCCCACGGCCTTACGTCAATGATGTCCTTGATGAAGTACTCTGTCGACCCGTCTTCGGTGATGATCGGTCCCGGGCGTTCGAGTTCTCGTGATGGGAAGAGTTTCGCATCGTTGTTTTGATGGGGTTGTAGTTG
>QLOK01001080.1:0-18921 GCA_003313805.1 Tricholoma flavovirens
ATGGGCAGTGATGGATGTTGATGAACGTGAACCAATGGTACCTGGTGATGGATGGAATAGGTGATCAGATAGCCAGTGATGGGCCCTGATCAAGGTCTGCCGAGGTTTGGCTGAAGGTACCTAATGTCAGTGGGATAGCGGATAGGACTGATGGTGGTGGGACAACTTTTATTTATTGGGAAAAGTGTACATATCTGATGTATATATCAGTGGGTAAGGGAAATCAGTGGAACCAAGGCTGATCAATTGGCATGACATGATGGAATCATGTCAGCTTATATGCTACGTAGTGTGGGAATGGTAGGTGATTGTTGATGCATTATTTATTTACACAAGGTGCTGTATGTAAGTTCCAACCACTGCCATGAGCCCCTGCTTGTGGGGTGGGCTGGGCAGTGTGAAACAACTTAGAGTGACAACAAATGGCCCAGCACCTGTAAGTTGTTTTTTCTTTCTCTTTTCATTTTATCATTACTAACTAATGTTACTAGATCTGATGATGACTATGAACCCACCCTGCCACTGCCACAAGCCTCTGCTCATGGGGTGGCTCAGTGGGATGAAGCAACCCAGATTGACAATGGATGACAATGACAAGGACAGGATGACACAGCAATGACAACAAAAGCAAAAAAGGCCCAAGAGACATTGACAATGTCTCTTGGGCCATTGGTAAGTTTTTTTTTCTTCTCATTTCATTCTTTTGTTAATAACAATCTCTCTTAGGTACTAACTAGAACTACTGATGACAACAACCACAATGACAACAGGATGATGAAGCCGAGCACCTGCCAGACACCACTGTGAGCCCCTGCTCACAGGGTGGATCATGGGTGCTCAATGATGAACCAGGAGGGTAGGACGACAACAATGACAGAGAACAATGATGACATGACCATGATGGCCAGGACCATGAGCAGGACCAGACCACACTGCTGCAGGATGACAAGGAGGGGGAAGGAATGATGGCAGAACAACAATTACAGGACCAGGATGACCAGGACCAGGACCATGACCAGATGATGACACTGCAGGATGACAAGGAGGGGGATGAGGGGATGAGGAGGAGGGAACAACAGCAGAACAACAATGACAGCACCACAACAACCATTGCTTAAGAACAGCAGTGAGGGAGGGGAACAACAACAATGGACAACAGCGATGCACAGAACAACAGCAAGGGGGGGAATAATGGTGAAGGGGGAAACAATGGAAAGGGGGAACAACAGCGAGGGAGGGGAACAACAACAATGAATGACAGCGAGGGGTAGACCCACCAGGTGCACCCAATGACAGGGAACAACCCAGCACCTGCCCCCACCCCTGTGAGCCACTGCTCATGGGGTGGATTGCAGGTGCTAGCAGCTGACAATGAAGGGTGATGGAAGGGGACAGTTACAACCACCACCACCCTCTCGCTCACAAATGTGGGGTGGGGTGGTTCTTTGTGTAATTACATATTTATTAGATTAGATAGAATCATTTGTATACTGGGTGAAACCCATGCAGGGACTGACACCTGTGTGTACCTGCATGTACCCGCTGTGTATGAACCTGTGGGTTGACAAGTTGCTACCTGTGTGGGTATTGGTATGGGTAGAGCTCTGGGTACCCATGGGAGTACCCATGCTATTGCCTAATCCTGCATGCCTGATGCCACACCAGATGCATGCCTCACTGGCATACACATGCAATGCACTGGCAACACCTGCTGCTGGCATACTAAACATCACCACAGACCAGTCACTTCTTGATGCCATCATCACTGGCTATGAGACTGACCCTTTTGCCAGACAGCTCATGAATGATATCATAACATGGGGAGCATCAAAGGGGCAACCCTCACTGATAAACTCCTCTACATTGGCCACTGACTTGTGTAAGATCTCCTACTTCCATGCAATGAAGGTATAGTAATTTCTTATTCCCTTATATTGTAGTAACTTATGGTTCCTACTTCCATGCAATGAAAATAACTTGATTGGAGATCCTGTCCTTCAGAAACCCTAAGTCTAGTGTAGGCTGCCAAACTTGGTATCCTGAGAATACATATATTGTTTCACTTGTTTTCTAGCCTCTCTTCGAGCTGCACTACTCTCTATGCTGTCTGGAGATATTATAATATGTTCTAAGCATACTCAAATTGGTGGCCTGAGGCCTTGTTCTGGAGGTGTCCATTTTCCATTTTTGCAGCCTGCGGCTGGACTAACTACTAAGCCCCTTGGCAGGCATTTCACAGGCACTGGCTGCCTCTCAGTTGGTACTATACTATCCCCTGCCATCAGAGATGACATTCTAGGTCATTGGACATTGTCATACTTAGTGCTTTGGGCATAAAAGATTGACCCTGCATTGTGAACAAAAAATCATTCTGATAATGCATAATGCATGATTACGTTATGCATTATACATAGCACAGTGCCATTCACGTGTTGACCAAATAAGAGCCAAGCATAGCTTCCGATCCGATTGACCCGGGTCTCTCGGGAAACCTTGTCAACAACGTTTATGGAGTCCCTCAACCTCAATACTCTGGCCAGCTCTCTCCCCAACGCATACCAGAATGCAGAGAAAGAGTTGGGAAACAACTTTCGAGGTAAATCGATCTCTCTTTTCTTATTGCAAAAATGGTTAAGCTACAACTTTTTTCCCCCTTCTTTCTTGTAGCTGCCGCATTGAGCATAACAACGCTCTACCGGTCATCTAGACGGAATTCGAAACGTGCTTATAATGCTGGGTATGCAGCTGCATGCCAAGACCTCTTGACGATGATCCAGCAAGGAGTGTCGCTAGATGCCTCAGGATCGTTAGACGCGGAAGGAGGAGGCATGACCATTGGCAGGGTAATGGACTGGATAGAGGCTAGGGTGGAAGCCATCAAATCTAGAGAAGAGGAAGAGGACGAGGACGAAGAACGGGAGAGAGAGAAAGACCGAGCAAGGCCACCTGCTGGTAACTCGGGCACCGTGGTGCCCAAGCCCGAGGACAAGGCTTACAAGACTCCTGAAGCAACTTCATCCGTACCACCGCCTAAAGATCGCGTATGTTTTCTGATCACGATTGATATTTATTTTTTTAACGTGTCCTTTATGTTATGCAGTCTGCGTCTCTGCCGACCCCCAACTCTCCACACCCTCACCCACATCCAGCTGCCCAGCAATTTTTTTCTGAACCTTCATCGCCATCGCCGTCGCCAACAGTCGCCATTCGACCCATCCAGCGCACAATAGCGAAGTCTCGAGCCACAACCAAGGGAGACTTCGCCATCATGCACAGCACTGCTCCCGCACCTGGCATAGACTACATCACTGATAATCTCTCTTCAAATTCATCCTACTCCGATATTCCCATCCCAATCACAGTGGGATCTAAACGGCGCCATGGCGTTATGATGATGCTCGATGCCCCTCCTGTCGGCTCTTCAGATCCTTCATCAAGTGGTGGGCTCAACGCTAACGGCGTTCATCACGGATCTGGGGGCCTCGCTTCTAGAAGGCGCACGAGAAGCTCCAAGAATTTGGCTCTTCAACAGAGCCAAAATCAGAACATCACCCAGCTTGCTTCTGAAGCGATGGATGTTGAAGAGGAAGGTGGCCGGGAACGGAAACGCATCGCGAGACGATAGCTTCTGTTATCTGCCCTCACCACTCACCATTGGCACGTTTCACCCCTTGATTTATTGTCCGTTTCTCATCGCCATCACATCATTCTCATCCTTCTTTACATCACATCCGGTCATTATACCTTCATTGTTCAGTACCATCCCCACCCAGCATCGTACTCCTCTGTTGTAGTCTCATTTGTACCACATCCCCTCGTTCCATCAATGTTTATATGTCTTACGAACACCCGCTCATCCCTCCCCTTTCGCCGTTGCCCCCTCTTCCTTCATTAATACCTTGTACGTAGATGTAGATGAACACAAATAGGACCAATGTATCTTTATTCAACCTTCTAAATGGATCACAATAACAGGTGATTAAACTTCTATCGTTGATGAGATACGTAAGGTACATAAAATTTCGTAACAGAATCTTCTTCCAATCACCACCGTGTTTGGAGTTCGTCAACGTAGTCGTCATCGTCATCATCGCTGGAATAATCATGGTCAAAATACTCTGCCGCCGAGATTCCCATCCTAGGAAGCCCATATGCATTCCTTAGCGCGCCCCCATGAGGACGAGGAGGAAGGGGGACATCCTACGGTCTTAATTAGAGCCGTCCGAGCATGAAACTTGGACAAAATCTCATCATGAAAATCCGAATCTTGATGGCTGGGACCTGGCGCATTCGACCATATATTCCTATGCGAAGGACCTGCAGCCTTCCATTTTTCCTTGGCTAGCAGAGGAATTCTATCCGAATCCTCGATGACGCTCTCATATGCAACTTTATTGCCTGGATTATCTGGACTCCAACCAGACCAAGCAGCGGTTTGTGGCGTCAATGGTGGGAGCTCAGTGAGGTGTGGGTGCAGAACACGCTGTATGGTTGGTCCAGGAGTGGGGAGACGCGAGAAGGGGGTGTTATCTTGCGGCGGCCTGATTATTTTTCGCTTTGTTGGCATGTTGTGCGAACCATGTTTTGGTATCGGATGCTGGGGTAGAGGGTCCTGTAGCCTTTCGTATCCAGGATGAACCATCGGGGAATATGGTAGCTCTTCAGTACCCGGATAGCCCGCTGGGGTCAACGCCATGACACTTCCCCATGGCGGCTCTTGGGTATACGGTCCTGTATCCGAGGGAGTCTGCAGGCCTTGCATGAATGCCTGGGAACCTACATGGGTCGTTAATTGCAGAGGCCTTAATAAGAATGGCCGCGGTGGTGGCTGGGCCAGAGGCACATATCGTCCATCGTGGACGGGGTGTTGTTTCATTGCCAGCGTCAGACCCGGGGGAATAAGTGGGGGCCAAACTGGGGGTCCACGAATATCATCCGGTGAGCTCAGTGGTGTCAAATCAAGGGCGGTAGCTAGCCGTGGGGTTGGTGCCTCTACAACTGGCGAGATTTGGTCTTCCGATGAAGCTAAGATCTCCTGAGGCGCAACTAGATGTCTCCTGGATATCGAAGCAGGGTCGACTTGCTGGTGCAGAGGTTCTGGGCTTTTGGTAAGCACCCGGGCGAACTGTGGACGCGAAGATTCCGACTCTTGTGTAGGACGCGGCGGAGAGGGTGGCCTAGAAATTACATGGTGCTGCATTTTACCATTAAGGAAAGTTGCCAAGATTTGTTCACGACGACGGTCACGCATAGCTGACAACTCTTGAGCGGTGACAGGGACATCGTCTTGCCGTTGTTGGGATACATCCGGTTGAGGTGACGTTTCTCCCGGTAATCCCGTCGGTAGGGCCGGCTGTACAGGGTGTGGTAATCCTCCAACATTCTTCGGGCGGATGTCGTGATATGGCGACAAAGAGGGGGGAGTGTCTGGCGCAAAGGAGTCTGGATGAAGACCATGATATTTGACAGGGGTTGGGTGGACGTTCTCCGCTTCAGGTACGGGGCTGACATCCATCGTCTGCGTACGCGCCCCAGTTGGATGATGGGTACCAATAGAACCATTACTTGTCTGCTGGATTTCCGAGTCGTGAGCTGCGGGCGATTCAACATACCGAAGTATTTCACGAGAGTCTTCTGAGACGCTACTGAGGAGCCTGCTGCCTACCTCTGCTGTATCTTGTACTTCGATGGTACTAGTAGAAGGCGTTCGAAGCCGGGTCATATTATCCGAGCATACAATCTGAGAAACAATCCGAACAAGCCAGAGATCAGATCCAATAATTGCAGTCCGGTGATGCCCCGAAGCGACGCTGCCAAAAGCGTCGATGCAAATCTCCGAATCACCACGAATATCGAGGCCCGGAAACAGGATGGACGAATTATCGATAACACATTCCACACAAACGAGATACTCGTTATCATCGATGGGAAGTACAACAGGTGACCCAGGACGAAGCTCCATAACACGGCGCGCTGGTCTACGAGCATGGTTGGACGGTGCCATCAAAGCATTGCCGGCTTCGGAAAGCGTGAAGACTTGCGGTTCTGCAACACGAGGCGATCCAGCACCCCGAGGCCTGGCCGTCGGGTCTCGAGGTTGTCTAGGAGTAGCCACTGGACGAGTGGTGTCCCGGGTCCGTGTTGATGGACCACTGCTCGGCACAGTGACACGGTGGGATGTTTGACGAAGTGGTTCGGGATTCAACTGGAGTCTGTCGGGGATATGACGTGGAACTGGACGTTGAAGGCGAGAGCTGCTAGTCCTCGGAATTGACGTGGGAGTTTGTTGCACCCGGACAACAGCACCGTTTGATCCCGGAAGTTCAGGGGCAGTGACGACGATAGTGGGTAGTGTTGATTCCTCGTCTACCGCAGGACCAATTACGCTCTCGACCGCCACAACTTCGTTTTGCACAGTTTCCGGGGCATCCTCGGGGGGTATCGTAGCCGCGACAACGTCAACCAATGCAGCAGTGTTGTTAGAGTCTTTATCAACGTTTTCGGCCACGTCAGACGCATCGAGAGGTGTAGGAACGTCAACCAGGTCAGAGTTAACGGAGTCTTTGAGGATATCAATATTTTCGGCCATATCAGAAGGAACGGGGACTACAGTGGCGTTGACCAGGTCAGTGGAGTCTTCAAGTATAATTTCAGCCACATCAGAAGGATTGAGAATTGTAGTAGTCAAACTATTGCTCTGCCGAGTTTCCTGGAAACTGCTTTGGACTTCGAGTTGGTCCCCAGGACTTGAGTTGAGAGAAGGCGACCGAGACTCCTTGGCTTTCTTTTTACGCCGAGACTTCAATCTATTTTGACCGAAGCCGAAACGCATAAGCCTCATGAAGGGTGATTCCGATGGCTTCGCCATTGCCAGAGAAGTTGCAAAAAAGTTCGTGATCAAGAGCAGAGCTAGATTACGTCTGGTTAGTTTTCGAACCTAGGCAATAATGAGAACATACTTCTGCAAATTCCTAGTAGCCTGCGCAATAAGCTTAAGGATGGATATCCGTTTTCTCTGCCAAGAGAATGATGCGAAACCCATGCTGGCGAATCGCGGTTATATAGACCATTCGTCTACTGGTGTTGTGTTTAATTTGCTGTGTACAGGACTCTGTGTGGCGGTTATTCTGAAGAACAAGAGCAGTAGCCAGATCTACAATAAACTAATGATAGATGGAATTTCCCACATAATCGTTGAATTGTAGTAACCGCACAGCATCCAAGTATTATTGACATCCATAGAAACTTTATAACAGTTATTGTACAACTTGAAACAATGGGTACAATAATGATCACAACTGCGCAATGTCGTCAATGACGTTAAGTGCATCTGGCAAGGTCTCAGCACAATCCCCGAGAAAGAGAAAGTCCGCCTCAGAGTCCCACTTCGAGGGTTCGAGATTGAATATTGCCACCGTTCCGCCTCGTTTCTTGACGTGAGGGGCAAATTCAGCAGCAGGTAGTACCTTGGTCAACTCAAGGATTCAGCAAAAATGGACAGCTTGAGAATTTATATGATATTTACCGTCAAGGATGTGCCTACAACCAGAAGGAAATCACACCAATTCATCTTCCGTGTTATTTCTCCCATGAGCGGAGGAATGTCCCCAAACCATACAACATTCGGTCTTAGAAGATTACCACAGTTGCCCTTCCGATTCGAGCCCGGTTTCCATGCACTACCTCCACAACGTGGGAGGTGTTCGAGAGCAATATCACGCTCAGCATCCCCCTCTCTCGTCATTTCTAGAGACGAAGTAAGAGATGGAGCATAGCTACGCTGCTCGTCGCCGCAGGATGTACAACGCGTGACAAAAAGGGTGCCATGCATCTCAAGCAATGTGTCCCCCAGAGGTTTTTCGTTCCAGTCGCCAACTTTGTTGGATCCTGAAGACAAAGTATCCAACATGCGTCGCGATAGCGCGTCGATATTCTGCGTGACATGCAGGATTGGTGAAGATGAAGGGGCGACGCGCGACGCGCGACGCGATAGACGGAATGGATAGAATCGCTAAGGCCTTGTGGGCGTCGTTTGGTTTCGCGTTCAGGCATCTTAAAGCACATTCCCGAGTGAAAACACGTATGGCGATGGTAATAAAACAGCCTTACAATGAGCGACGAGGGTGATAGAACTGCCAGGCGCCGCTGGGGTTGTCTTTGAATTCTTGTAAAGTAGCATACGGTCTAGTCTCCTATCAATGGAGGACTTGGGTAAGCCGTTTCTGACATGCGCCGGACAGTGCGGCCGTTGCTCACACCCTGAATCCAAGATGCTGCTTGAGAGCCGCGGTATGTTGGTATCCCTGTTTAACGAGTCAGTTAGCCAGTTGCCAATACACAACTAGGGAGTGCATTCAAGTGACGCGCCAGATCGAACTGATATTCCTGCGCCTGAGAGAATTATGACATTCTTTGCTGAAGCGAGGGCCTGTCTGAATGCATATTTATCGGATGATGGAGACATGGTAACACGAATATATAAACATCTATGATCCGATATGCATTTAAAGCGTGGATATGTATCTCCATTTACATTTGACGAGTTCGTGCATCGTCGTAGGCAGCGTCGCGAGCTCACTGGCAGTGGGGAATTTTAGTGCAGTTGTAGTAAAGACCCAAAGCAATGAAAAGCCGACAGAAAGCAATGTTTACAAGATAGTAAGAGATTATTCAAGAATGTCATAGTTCCTACTTGCGAGCCGCTTTCGCTTTCGCTGCGGCCTCAAGCTCACCAAAAGATCCGCTTTTGAGACACATGTTCCTAAATATCCCATCGTCTTTGCGAATCAAGTTCCATGGGGTATCGAACTCAGAAATCTGGGCGACAAATCAGACTGAGGAGGAAGGTGGGGAAATGAACGTAGATCTTACTTGACCCTTATCGAGCACAATCAAACGGTCGTAGTCAATAACAGTGCGTAATCGATGGGCAACTAGAGGAAAACAATTTAGCTAGTACTAACATTAAGCACACACTACGTACCTGTCAACAGCAATGAATTGTTGAATTCTTCGCGGATCGTCGCCTGAATTTTTGCATCAGTCGCGAAATCTATGCTGCTAGTTGCCTCATCTAGCACGATGATAGAACTACGCCGAAGAAGAGCACGAGCCATGGCAATGAGTTGCCGTTGGCCTTGTGAAAAGTTGGTGCCACCAGCCGAGACCTTGGTGTCTAACGAAACGGTGGTTTTTAGGTCAGTGTCTGTGGTGGTGGTTGAAATGGAATCCGCGGTGTCTTCTCGTTCATGAATGGACGCTGCTCGTGATGCTGCTCGTGATGTAGCAGCTGATTGATCGCGCGATCCCCCTTGAGAGGTGAGCGGGCTGCGGCTGATCATCTGGACACGATATAACACATCCAGACACTCGCTATCTTCGTGTTCATTGAACGGATCCAAGTTCTCCCTAAGAGTGCCCGAGAAGAGGGTGGCATCCTACATAAAATGTCAGTCAAACAAAGGAATGTTATGTACCAGGCACTCGCTTGAGGTATAAATGTCTGGAGAGGAATGATTAATATCATGAGACAGGAGATCGAGTAAGCTCACCAGACGAGAACGCAAATCGTGAATTCCAATGGTCGAAATATCAATTCCGTCAATTATGATACGGCCATTGGTCGGGTCGACCTGTACACAGGCTTAACTCGGGAAAAAACAAGAAAGGAATTGCATACAAATCGAAGAATGCTCATTGCAAGAGTAGATTTCCCGCTCCCTAAGAAACGGTAAACAAAGTTTCTGTGATGCCAGATATAAATGCCGACAAACCTGTACGACCAAGAAGACCGACACGCTCCCCAGCTTTCAACGAGAAAGACACATTTTGAAGGACGGCGGGAAGGTCGGGCGCATATTTGATTGCCAGGTCTTCCACAACGATCAACGAATCGTTATTAGAACTAGAGGGCCAATATGCCGGGACACGATTCGACTCAATGATGGTAGGCGGTTCTTGAGGAAGGTCTAAGCTAAACGAGGATTAGGACCGAGCGAGTAATGGAGAAGCCAGGGATAAATGAACTCACTATTCGACGACTCGTTCTACAGAACTATTCAAGGGTTAGACACACAACACAGAGAAAGGAGGTAGCAAACTTGAGATCTAATTCCAAAGCTGAAAATATACAAATCAGACGACAAAGTGAAACATGAAGACGATCAAACCATACCTGTCCAGAAGCGGCAGGCCCAGTATACTGACAGTAGAGCGATTAACTGGCTGAAGAAACCGCAAAAGAGGACAAGACATACCGGATGTCGTGAACGCCATTGCACTAGTAATGCACAAACCAGCAAGGCCAGCAGCACCGTCCGCCAACGTTGCAATCGAGAATAACGTAGTCACAAGCACAGCAAAGGCCCCCAAGGCGTCGAAATTCAACAAAAGCCATCGATTCGTCATCCAGAAGCTGTACCACATCTATAAAACATGATTATAACACTTTAGCCGCATATACTAAAACCCACTTTGGTCGTAATGTCAATTTTTCGGTGAAGGTTATCAAGGAACCGTCTCTCTGCCGAGAACGCTCGAACAGTAACAATACCCTCCAGCAGCTCGCCAAAATCGGAGAAAATGGGGGACCTAGTGTTTGATTCCATGCGACGAAGGTCTCGTCCAGTGTTGAGGTACCCTATCGCAAGCTCGCGGTATGCAAACCCGATAATACACGCCGGAAGAAGGAACCAGGGAAACACAACCCTATAGAATGATGAGATTAGGGGAAGAATTAGAGTATATGCAATACACGCACGCGACTGTTATAATAGATGCAAAAAAATTGGCAAGGGAAGAATTCACGGTTTGCAGCGACCCCGCCAAGGAGGAATCAATGGTTTCAATGTCCTTGCATTACGAAGTCAGCAACCCATGGCGTATTTTGTTGATCAGAAAAACTGACCTTTCCAAAACGGTTGAGCATACGGCCTACAACGTAGGGTAAGTATCAAGGTGTGAGAAGGAGCAAACACACTCGCCCTGGGGTGTCGTGTCATGAAAACGAAATGTAGCGCGCACGACAGTCTCCAATAGCTGCCTATGTTCTGGTTAGTATGGCGTCAACATAAACAAAGAGAGGTACCCACTTGAACAATATACGTGACGCCCTCAACGCCCCAGTATACTGAGCAATCACCGAAACGATACTGACTAACGCAATACTCAAACCAATTATGGCATATACACCGATATAGAACAATGGGTGCTCGATCGCGTTTGGCAGGTCAATTCCGAACGTATTGTTCTTCGACATCGTGAAAACACCATGAAGGGCGTTGGAGTGTTGATGGGAAGAAAGGTATCCGTCAACCTGGATCTCGTGCTCATAGGTAGCGAGCGATCGGAAGTTGTACAGCGTAGATATACTGTCATTCTGCTCGTAGGCATTGCCCCAAGTCTGTCAGAACACTGCCATGAACATCTCATTGATTTGGGTTAACATGACAAGAATGCCTCACCATGATCCAAACCTTCTCGGTGACGCCCAGCAACTGACCCATGACTACCAAGAGCCCAAGGATTGCCCAGATCCAATACGACCTAACCAAACAGATCAGTCCGTCAAAAGAGCCAAACCAGGAGCCACAGAACATACGAAGCCTTTAAATAACTCTTGTAGATCGACCACTTGACACCCCCAGTCTCCCGATGTTCATCCTTGATCAATTTACGGGGTTTCTTCGCATCTTTCACTTTCTTCTCCTCTTCCTCCTCTTCAATCGGCACCTCAACCTTCACCTCCTCCTTGTGCGCCTCAACTGCAGCATCGTGAGTGATATCCTCTAGCACGCCTTGAGCACGGAGCTCCTTGACGGTTCCTTGCGTATCGATACGCCCATCCAGCATACGCACAAGATAATCTGCACCCGGCAGCACCAGCTCGACATGGTGAGTGACGAGGACCTAGAACGACCATTAGCCCAATCTGCTGGATACTGATACAAAATATGGACTTGAACCCACGACGGTACGGTTAGCTAAAAGCGGCCCTCTCAAAAGTCTCTCATACAGGAATCTGGATGTATGGCTGTCCTAAAAATGAAATAAAAAAAAGTTAGATCGTAAGTCCTATGAGAAGATGACAGACGTACCACGGCGCTAAGCGGATCATCCAACAACACGTATTTTGTCTTCGCATAGACAGCCCTCGCAAGCGCAACTCTAACCCAATCATCAATGAAAACAACAAAAAAAACCCATCAACACACAAAATATCCTCACCTAGCTTTTTGTCCGCCAGACAAACTAACACCCCTACACAAACGAATACCAAATATCACATCAACAACTCATACAACCCACCAGAGACGGGATCTACCCACCTAGCCCCAATCTCTGTCGCATCGCCATCTTCTAGTACTTCCAAGTCCGGGAGTAATGCACATGCCTCAACAACTGCCTCATACCGCTTCTCATCCAGTGGATATCCAAACAGTATATTGTCCTTGATCGATTGGTGTCGGAGCCACGGCGACTGGGCCGCATACGATATAGCATGCATGTGCCCAAATTCGTCTACACGACTCGGGGTTTTCGACATGATAATCCTCCCACCTGGGAGTAGTGTCATCTCACCGAGGAGTGCCATCTACTCGGTACAGTTACAGATTAAACACTGGTGGCCAGCATGAATAGGAAGACAAACGACGTACGAGGAGCGCGGTCTTGCCAGATGCGGTAGGGCCAGTAATCAATGAAAGTTGACCTTCGGGGAACCGTACATTGAGATCCCTCAACTCAAACCGATGGTCGACATTCTCCACCAAAAGTGTGCTGTCCGCATCGCTGACAGCAGTATCCACCTCGTCACTCGAGGACGTTGGAGATGGCGCCTCCGAAGAAGCCGGTTTTTTACTGCTATCTTCGTCTTTGGGTGTCTCTTCAACCTCGTTCCATTTGAAAGATGCGTTCTCTAGCCCGAGGCCATCTTCCGCTGAGGAGGCCGGAGGCGTTGGAGAGCATAGGTCGTTGTTTTTGAGAGAGGAAACCTGGGGTGAGACTTCGTCTTCCTCGAGATATACTGCGATACGGTTGAGTGCAACGCCAGTCTGAAATTTGGATTTTGGTTCGGAGGGACACATTGGCTCTGGGCATGCAGGATACATACCTGGAGAATTTGTACAATCCAAGCTGGGATGACGTTGAGTGGTGCCCTAAGGATAACAATTCAGTCTTCACAAAGGTTTGCAGCAGATCTAAGAGAATCCCATACCGAATCATATTGAAAAGTGCGATCGCCTGCTCGCATCATCAGTAAAAACCACCTCTACCAAAAAACGATTACCGACCGTAAAAGCCACACTGACAGTCAACTCTTTCCCCTGCATCACATACACAAAGAACGACGTGATAGACACCAATATGGGGGCACATGTCCACAAGAGGTAAAACATCACCGAATTGACACGGGCTAGAGAAAGGTCGACAACCGATGGAACTTGGCGATTAGTGATAAACCAACGAGAGAAGAGGGAACGGCCTGACCTTTAACCATCCACTGCAACTCATACTCCCTCGCATCCAACGCCCGTCCAATCCAACGTTCCTCCCACGCAAAGAACTTGATAAACTTGACCTATAAACGCATCATCACACATCAGCTTCTCGTGAACGAACAAACCCAGACAATGTACAAACGCACAGCTCCGATCAATTCATTCAATACACCCATCCTCTTGTCCCTTGCTGCAAGCAGGCCTTTCTGTATCCGGATACTACGACGGGCAATGTAGCTGTTGAGTGGCCATCCTGCGATTAGGATGACGAATCCGGCAAAGGCGCTCCATCCAAGAAGTCTGGAAGCGGTTTGTTGGGGTTAGATGGCTGTGTAGAAGTAGAGCAGGAGAATGAGAAACGTACTGGAAGAGGAACGTCCCAGCTATCGCGATTTCAAAGGGTGCTATTCGAAAACACATCAGTTACACCAAAAACACCCAAATGTTCAGCTTCCGTGCTTACCCCCATAAAGGAAGTATGCCCCCGACACCATTTGTGATATCTATTCCAAAATGACCATCAGGTAAAGAAAGGTGAGACACGGAGTAGCAAGTGGGTGTTACCCTATTAGCGTCTCCCGCCATCAAATTCACAATCTTGCCGACATCAGCACCCGCTTTCGGATCGTCCGCTTTCTCCCTTTCCCTTTTCGCCTCCTTCTTCCTCTTCTTATCAGCCCTACTCTTCCCTGCGTCAACAACATCAGGACAACCCCCTCATTAAGAGAAAGGGAAGGAAAAAAACGAAAATGGAAACTCACGAGTAGCGCTATCTCCATCCCCGTCTGGCACACCCCCTTCTTCTCCCGCCCTCTCTCCGTCGCTCATCTTTTCCATTTCCTTCTCTTTATCCACAATCCCCGAAAAATCTTTCCTCTTTAGTGCCTTGTCGTATATACTCGCCATCAATTCGCTCCTGATACGTGTGCAGGCGCGTCGGCCGAACCATAGATGTTGTACGTCTGCTTGAGCCTGGTTGGATGTCATGATGCGTTAGCGCTTGTAGATATGGAACAGGGAGGGTGCGAAGGGTGCGACGAAAGTGGAAACAGGGAGGGAAAGAGGGGAGGGGAATGGAATATCACAAACCTTGAGCAAAGAGCACACAAACGCAAGGAAGGCATATATGTATGACCTTGCTTTGCTTGAAGGTGTGGGCGATTTAAGGTCGATGGCATCGAGAATAAGCCTAGATGAAATATGTCAGTAAAAATGAAAAAGGTGGGAGGAATCAAAGAAGAATGGATAACTAACTTGAGGAAAAAAGGCCCTGCGTAGTTGAACGTGACGCTGACGAATGTAAGGATGAAATCTAAACTGATGTGTGGCATCGATTAAGTAACGAGGACGTGGGAATAGGCAGCGAAATACGTACATGAGATCGAGCGAGTTGGCAGCAAAGAGGCGGCGAAGAAGCGTCGAGCGTCTGTATCCCAGAATTCAGAGAGGACCAAAGAAGAGGCTGGGATGATAAGCATACGTACGTGATTGTGGTGAATTTGATGAAGAGAGGCCGGGATTGCATTGACGGACTGAGGGACCAGACGTCCTTCTCGTCCAGGGTGTCGAATCTTCCCTAAAAACAGGTCTAGCGTAAGTATTCTGGAGATGAGCACAGAGTCACTGAACGTACGCGTTGAACGAGGGGGTAGACCCAGCTGAAGGTTATCCAGCCCCATAGAGTAGTATAATCTTCCGGTGAGACGGAATACCCCTGTGAAAACGGGAGGTAAAGTTAGCCCATTTGGAATTCGGAGGGGGGCCGAAAAAAAGAGAAAGCGTGACAAGCAATGAATGCCGTCGCCACGACGATCACATGAGTAAGGAAAGATGAAACTCACAATATCCTCCTTCTTTACCCGATTACTCGGCACCGCCAATGGCATATTTCCCAATACAACCAATAACCCTGACACAGCCAACAAATTGGCCGACAGCGCCAATGTCACCGTCAAGGGCGGCATACTACCAAAATCAACTCCATAATCAAAGAATTCGCCTCCCAGCAAGAGCATCCCCATCACCAAGTGAGCCGAATACACCACAAACAAGTCATAGGGGGGCGTCGCGGTGGGCTTGACGATAGGACGTACGACGGTATATACCCACGATACAGCGATTAAGAAAGGGGCGACAATCGGGCCCATGAAGTCAGGGACAATGTGGTGAGAATAGTTGGGAAGAGGTTCTGAGAGTAGGTCGATAAGTTTGTACGACCCGTAAGAAAGCCAGCTAAGTGCCTCCATGAGACCAATGAATGCAAAGACAATTGTACGCCAGAGTGGGACCGTGACTGGGACTTCGATCTCGACCTTGGACGTGTCAGTAGTTGGCACGGCGTTGGCGTCTCGATCTGTGACTTGTTCATTGTCGACACCAGCGCTGATATCGAGAGCCTCTGCTTCATGGAGATCCAAATAGGACTCGAACGGGGATTTGAGAACGGCGAAAAATCTGGTGAGTACCAGTGGGAGAGGGACGGGGAGGGAGAAGAGACAGAGGAGAAAGACGAAAGTTGCAGGAAGGAGAGCACTCCAAGAGTATCTAACGCATGAATCGTGAAAAGCAAAAGCGCCCGCGTCCGTGCAGAGTTGGTACGACATTAAGGAATGGAAAGGAACTTGCACTGCCACAACAGCAATATATATAGCATTGGTCACACGACTTCGGTTGATCGGGCTTTGCACTTTGCAAAGTTATGTTTCTCGAGCAACCAATGTATTTTTATTCTCATCAGACTGAAGATTCACGTCACCCAAGTTGACAGTGGGATCCACCACTATCCCACGTAGGCATCCATTGAGGGTGCCAATCTGGCGAGGGGCCCTCTTACACCTCCCACATCCAGAGTTCTCAACATTCCCATCATTGTTCACCTGGGTTTTTCTTTGCTTGTGCATTCTTGTCTCTTTTTCCCTTTGTTTCCAGGCAGATCTTTGTTCTGCGGTGTTGCTTTTCCAGGCTTGCAAGCCCAACCATGAATGTATGCATGTTCCACAATCAGGACATTCAGCATATCCTCAGTATCAAGGACTGGCTGGATATTCTCATAATTAGTAATGGGACATTCCTGTAAGAATATAACAAACACATACCTGTGGTATAGAATTAGGTTGTGTTGCATTGAGCGAATGGCAAAGTACCCTAACCCCAAACGTGGTATTTTATTTTTATTTGAAAAATTCAAGAATTATTTAGATTACATACTCAAATTCTACTGACCAGTGATATTTCAGGATCCTACAGTGCTTAAATTGCACTCCAGGTTCTTTTTTTTTTTCACCAAAATTGTCGGGTGCCCAAAAGAAATCTCGCAGCCATAGGCCAGACTAGCTAACCAGGACCCTGTCCAGGATTATCAGGCTGGGCTGTGAAGGACTTGATGAGATACAAAAGGGTGTCATCAAACAATTACAGGAGGTGGCAGGTGACCTACGCAAGGTGGTAGTAGCAAAGAAGCCAAAAAGTACAATCTCAGTGACTGACTACTTTCATCACATAGTAGGTTTGTTCACAGTAAACATATTTGGGCCATTTTTTGTTATAGTATATTCATCTCACCCGTCTATACATAGAGATTGTCACGGGTAACCCTCGGGTATTTTTTTCTCTACCCTTACCCTTACCCTTCGAAACCCCTACCCTTTGACAAGGGTACGGGTTTATATGTCTAGGGGTACGGGTACCCGAGGGTACAGCGGGTACAGTATACCCGTAAGGGTATGGCACAAGGGTATGGCTATATATGTGAAGATATACTAACTACTACTCGAACATGATCCTATCCCAATTTTCAGCAAGCTCCTCCTCCTCTCCATCAACCTCAGGGAGTATAGTAGCTGACTTCACGTCCATATCCTTCACATAACCCATTTTGCTCCAAACCCCAAGACACATCAATGCACGAGTTGACTGTACTGAGAGGCGAGAGCGTAGATGTGATAAAAGAATGCGGCCCTTGCTGAACACATGCTCGACATTAACAGAGGTCGCTAACAATCAGAATGTATTGGTTTACTCGAAAACCAGATCAAGCCACTCACCCGGTATTGTAAGATAATCCATTGCCATGCGTGAGAGCTGCGGATACACGTGTCGATGTTCAAACCACCAAAGAAGAACATCCTGAACGAATTCAGGATCTGAGTTGAGGAAATGTTGAAGTTCATCTCGGAGAGTGGAGGCCTTTGGTGCAGCCAGTGCAGGAAGGTCGTCAAACATGTTCTTCAAGGTCAATGATGATACCTACAAATGCATTGTTAGTAACAAAGATAGATTGAAAACTCAAAGGTTAGGGACGCACCATATTGCTACTAGTAGTAGGCTCTTCTACAACCACAGCCTTGTACGAAGACTCAAATTTGTCTCGTACAATTTGTAACGCCATCGTTACCCATTCCTCTGACCAACCAGCATTCTTGAAGTATTGGAGTTTGTGTCGAGGATGGAGAACTGGAAGGAAGTTAAATTTTGATGTGGATAGTTAATTGTATACATGATACGTACTCATGGCAATCCTGTACACATCCGAAAAATCGGTCTTGCTATAGTATCGGTTCAATGTCTTCTTTCCCATTGCGAGCGCGGCCTGTACTGAAATCGAGTACTGTTTGTTGAGGGCGTTGGTAGTGAGCACCTCATTGATCCGGTCCATCGCAGGAATGACAGTTGCAATGTTGGGAGTGCCATCACGCGAGAAGAAAAGGGTCGCATCCTTGAAAACCTGAAAGGAATGAAGCTGAATGATAAACGAATGAGAATGATAAGACTCACCTTTAGCACCGTGCACAGCTGTTGAGCTACATCCCACTCCTCAGCATCCATCTCATATTGCCGCAACTTCATATCACGATCACCAGTGACGACATCGAGAGCTTCCCGGTATTGGAGGGCAAACATGAGCATGTCGTAGGTTGAATTCCATCAAGTGGTTACATCGCGTGGCATCATGCGTTCATGGAGCTTGAGTTCATCAAGTATTGAAAACCATTTTGGAAGGATGAGCGTTGTTGAGTTCTTGATTGCATACGCTGTCTTGCGGAGCTAAAGCGGCCATTGGTGAGTGACAGCTGGCAACATGATAGATGCCCGAGACACACCTTCACCAACATTGTTCGGACTGGCTGCACGTCTACTGCAAGCTCTTCTGCCTCGAACTGTGACATCTCCCCATGCTCGTCTACCCAGCCTTCTTCATTATCGTCGTTGTCATCCTTGGCTGTGCTCGCTTTCGTCAGAAGTTCTTCAATGTCAATATCTCCTGCCAGTGCCCGTAACTCTTTCAAGGCCTCATCAACAATCTCACCCTCCCTTGCTTTTGGTACATCAAATTGTTGAATGACAGTCTTTGCAATAAGGTTGATGATATGTGCAAAGCAGCATGTTCGATTTTCAGCACCTGGGAACGCTTCAAGAAGAGCGC
>QLOK01001081.1:296-16429 GCA_003313805.1 Tricholoma flavovirens
ATTCCCAACATCTCTTTATCATGGACATCATAATTTCTTTCTACATCATTCAACCCTTTAGATAGAAATGCGCACAGATGCCATTTCTCATCTTCGCATAGCACAGATAATACTGTGCCAGTGGCATAATCGGATGCATCAGATTCTACCCTTAGCGGTCGGGTAAAATCTACTGGTACTAACTCTTCCATGGTTTTATCAATCTTTGGAGGATTTGGATTCCATGATTGCCCTCCACAAATAAACTGAAATAGATCAGTGGGATCATTTTCCTTGATCATGATCAGTTTCTCCCCATTTGGCATTTCTTCATCAGGAACCTCCTCTACCGTGACTGAATACTTCCCTGTGCTACTCTTCTCTCCTCTCATCTTCTTTTCCTTCTTCAACTTCCTACCAAACACATTACACTCCCTAGGGCAACGGTTCATTTTTACTTCCCCAGTTTTCCAATCAACACTAGGGTTATGTTTATGTAACAAACCGTACCCTATTATTAGATTAGTCTTTCCAAGGTCGCACACTTCAAATACAGCTCTCTCTTTGTGACCTTGGTAGGACATAATCAATGTCACCTCTTCAGTAATACTTCCTCCCTTGTTTACTGTTCCATCGATGTTGTACACAATTACAGGATGCTTGAGTTTACGCGTGCAAATTCCATTGTTCTGAATCAATGCACGGTTTATAAATAAACTAGTAGCACCACTGTCTAATAGTGCCTTAACATCTACCATTGCGTGTGTGTCAACTGTCTTCAATCCTACTGTCAACATTACTTCGCATTCAATGCATGCTGAGTGGATAAGGGTTTTCGGAGTTTTCCAAGAGTGGCTATTTTTGGATTGATGATGCGCTTCGCCTTTACTCTCAGTTCGGTTACATAGTTTAGAAATGAAATTGAGGGCATAATAGGTTACTGGCATAGAATCGGTTGGGTGGGGATGTGATTCATTGGTTTCCTCCACTGTTAATACATCATATCGATTATGAGTCTCCAATGGGGAAACCTTCACTGGGACTGCTCAGGAAAATTCTGCTCTTCTGTTGTCACCTCTCAAATCTGCCTCTTCTCTCTGCAAAATCTAGCTGTATGCCCCAAATTTCCACAATTGAAACATTTGATTGGGGGATGTCTCCCCACATGATCTACATCCATAGCATCTGATGCGTGCTGACTAATATTTGACTGATTAGGAAGTGTCACTGCCATGGCCAATGGCTGTGCCTTCATGTCAGGTACGATTGATGCCTTTCCTTTTCGGAACTTCCTCCTGATGACTTTCCAAATTTAGAACCTGTGTGCGTAGTATGCAGGTGTAGCAACTTCAACTCGGCTTGCTCTTGGCGATACTGCCAATCAAGCTTGAAAGCCCATTTGTACCACTCCTTCAATGTTGTAGGCATAACCGGTAGTCGATATATAGACTTGAACAAGGATGGATTAAGTCATGCCTTCAAATATTCGATTAATGTGGTGTCTCCTAAATTGGTCTGTGAAGCTTCGGCTTTAAATTGCAAAATGAATTCATCTGCTGAGGAAGACCCTTGCCGCATGGTCTTCAATTTTCCTACTGCTGTCGCCTTTGGATTAGGATCTCTGAATTGAGCTTCCACTTTATCCAAAAAATCTTGGAAACTCTTAAACAGCTCGTGACCCTGAGCAATTTGATTGATGGCTTAGTTTCTCCAAAATTGTGCCTTGCCCCCTTGCATATAAGGTAGCACAAACATTATTTTGGATTCAGTTGTACAGAATTCGGGTTTGCGACCTTTAATATACAATATAATAGAACTAATAAAGGATTTAGTATCCTTCATCGTTCCATTAAATAGTTGTGGCAGTGCAAATTTAGGTAAGCGAATTTTGCCATCTCCAGTATTCTGCGACAACTCTTCTTCATGATGAGATAAAAATTCATCTACCTCTTCCTCCACAGTAGGTGCCGGCTGGACAGGGTTTTGGAGCGTAATGTAATTTACTAGTTGAGAAAGTTGCATAGTGAGCACATCAACTTTCTCTTCCAGAGTAAGATTGTGATTAGTGGGATTGGAAATTATGTGATCGGTCATGATGTAGTTGCTAAAAATAAAACCTAATAAGGTTCTTCAGCTGACTCAGGACCTGTTCTTCAGCAATCCAATTCGGCAATTACTACACTAATGCAAAAGGCCATAACTAATGCTAAAAATAGTACACTAAACCAGAGCCGAATGGTTGTCTGGTTGCAGCTGTCCTACAGACAAGTACTGCCTTTCAAGCACTGATGACCACAATATAAGGCAGTGCTGATGCACGGATTACAAAGCAAAAGTAGATTATGTAAACACAAGTTACTCTCGTCTCATGACAAGAGGATTGGGGGATTGGTATTCGGATGTGGCTGAGTGAAACAAAAGTGAGGGCGCACAGAATATGAGTTGTGTTCTTCTATCAGGGCAACACCAAATCCACACTAGGATCTTCGTGCGGGCTCTACAAGAAGATGCAATGAGTATAGAATGAGGGATCAAAGTTTGACGTGATGTGATATTTATAGAATGGTTGGTTGACAAAGGTGTTTCCGCACACAAGGTGATGGTGGGAATCCTAAGAGAACACAACTGATGTGTTCTTAGTATTTATTGGTTTATATACTAAGTTACAACTGTTGTACAATATTTGAATACTGTTTTTACAATGCGAGTGTACAGTTGCGTACATATTCTAAATATAGGACACGTGAGAATTATCCGTCTCACGATCGCATTCATTGATAATTTTAATGTTTTTTGGTGTAATACTATTGCGGAAAAATAAGAAAAATTATGATAGGTAACTGTACATGTTTCCTAACAGTTCCCAAATAAAGTACATTGAGATTCTGGAGTTTTTCCTCATATTGGAAGAAGGCGAGTTGTGGATGCTTGGCATTAAGTTTGACTAGAATGCTATTGACATTGAAATTGTGGGTAATAATGTCCTCAAATTTGTAATTCGAGTCAAAATGCATGGCATATTGTCAGGAGAGGCCACAGTTGGTGTTAGGTGATTTGGTTGTGGAATTGACAGGATTTGTGATGTACAGCTGGTCGAGGATAGCTGGTTGACTCAGTGGGAGAGCTGCAGATAGTCATAACAGTCAGACAAGCAACAGCATGGCTCTACAACTACATACCGTTCACCATTTTCTGTGTTGGTGTCAAAGTGCACAAAGGTGATAATTCACAAGACAAAGAAGACACAGTTTGTTGTTAGGATGAGTTCGGGCGCAGGAGCATGCAAAAGTGGGAATACGAAGTAGAGTAGTAAGCACTGAGTGATGACGAGTCAGTTGAAAGTTGGCACAGGACAAACAAAAAAGAAAACATAGTAAGTTAAGTCACCTGCGAATGTTCACGTCACCTCACATTCCTTAGTCCCTACTCACCCCCATTCTCACTCTCTCTCTTTGATACCTTCCTTACTGAATGTTGGCACTGCACCGATCTGCACGCGGCAAACCTAGCCAACCAGAAACTGAACATGAAACACCATCTGTTCTGGACCTTCATGAGGCACCTGCACCCACGAATCAGCATACTGGAGCAAATGCAAATATGAAAGGCAAACGCGCACCTTCAAAGGCAAAACCAGCTCCCAAGTCAGCCACTCCAGCTGATCTTCAAGCTGCCAAAGTGACATGGAAGCGGAAATTGAACCATCCAGCTCTACCCAGAGTGCACCACGTAAACAGGGTCATCCAAAAGCTCAAAGAACCACTGAAGATCCTGCTGCACAGATTGTTGAACCAGTCAAGAAGAGACAAAAAATAAGTTCGCTGACCACAGCAGAGAATCCCCATCCCAGAGCAAAGAAACCTATCC
This sequence comes from Tricholoma flavovirens, assembly GCA_003313805.1. Classification (NCBI taxonomy): domain Eukaryota; kingdom Fungi; phylum Basidiomycota; class Agaricomycetes; order Agaricales; family Tricholomataceae; genus Tricholoma; species Tricholoma flavovirens. The sequence continues at coordinate 4,143 of QLOK01001081.1, forward strand.
CACAATGATCTCCACTGCCCCAGTGCATCAACCGTGTAGTACAGCCAGGAAAGCCTGCCATACCACATCCAAAGCACACATCAGCTGAAGTTGCTGCAGCTAAGGCCAAGAAAGCAGAGTTATTGAGGAGGCTTGATGAGCTGGACAAGCAGAAGAAGATTGCATTAGCTGAGATGGAGCTCGATGAAGAAGAGGAGGATGCAGAAGAAGAACAAACTGCCATTCAACACCTCAAGGACTTACCGGATGATGAGGGCCAAGAGTCTCTTGTCAACCTTAGGGATGATGTAGTGGAGGAGTTCCCAATGGACGATGAAGAAGCTCTAACCTCCCTGGATGATGGGGATGAACCTGAAGATGATGATGAAGAACTCAAACCTGTTGAGTCTAAAGCAGTGAGTGTGTGGGCTTAGAAGTCTCAATTTGCAACTGATCAAAGCAGAAGATGATGAAGAAGAAGAAGAAGTCAGGTAAGGGAGAGACAAGGAAAGCCATTGAAGACGAGAAGACAAGGTTAAGACAAGAATGGGAACAGAAACTCAAGCGACCTGCGGAAGATGATATCGCCAAAAAGAAGTGAGTCACAATTGATGAACAACTTGAATAAATTAATAACTGCTGACCAACCATGTGGATAGACCACAGAAACGAATCAAAGAAACAGTGCCTACTAAACCCTCTGGCCTCATAAAGGACTGGCAGACAAAAGGTATCTCTCAAGGTGGTCGGATGGAAGGAGCCACTACTCCTCAAAATATTTCTGCACCCCCCCAAGATGCCATCAGTGGTCTTGCCGATGAAGACGCAGATTTGCAGCGTCCAGAGTCATCAACGATATCAAAAGGTTGGGATGTGACATGAAAAAATGAGGCATGTTTCTCTGTTATGTTTTTATCAGAATTGAAGAGGACTGATTTTTCCAGATCATCCATGTTTTGGAAAGTGACTCTGAGGCCAATTCTACATCTAAAACGGTAGGTATTCAAGCCTCACAAGCCAAACAAAAGAAATCCCAGCTCAAAACTGCCAAAATGTGGTCAACCCAGCCTCAGCCATCCCCCAAGTCTGAGCCATCGCTTAACAGAACTGCAGACACTTCTTTCTTGACGCGGTTGGTGAAAAATGACTGTAATGAAATGCCTTGCTTTGTGTCAGCTGACTGGGCCACATGGTTTCTCCCAACACTCTACCACATTTTTTTCTGCTCTGATAGGCCCTTCCATGAGTTTAGCAAAGGCTCAGAACTTTTGGCCACTGTTCAGGCTGTCCTTGATATCATTCATCCCAACAATAGCTATGTCATTACAGCTGAGAGTAAGGTATACATAACGGTGCAGTGTTTTTCTTTTGCATTTTGCACGACTCACTAATTACATGTTCAAATTGTAGGTATATGATCGGCTCACTGAAAAATGGTCTGAGTTTGGCTCGTGCGCTATTCAAATTGTTGAAGTGTTTTTCAAACAACCCAAATTCAAAGACAACTTAACTGCGATAGCGAATTATGCTAAATGGGCCACCAAAAGAGATGGACCTGCTTTATGGAGGGTCCCATCTCCTGAGGGCACGACTCCCAGTGATGCTGATTACACTGTAAGAATTGATAGCTATTATTGGTCTGCACGGTTAACTTATTAACTTATTATCTCTGTTAGGCGCCTCTGGATCTTTTTGAATCCCAATTTGTGCTCGATTTATTGGCAGCAGTCATCAAGAAATCAATCAAAAACTCTCATCTAGTTGAGTACGGCCATCCAAAGGGAGCAATTGCACTTGCTGCGGCAGGGGTGCGTGATAGTGTCTTGCCATTGTTTGTAGCTCACTCACATGCTAGATTGAGCGAGCATTTTCAATGTTCCATAAAGGTCAGAAAGTTCGTGGTGGCTTATTTTCCTGCAATACTCATGGGGCTGTGGTTGCAGACTACATGAGTAATCTGAATGCCTTCAGCAAACGTCGTTGGAAGTCACTGCTGACAGCGAGTGGCATCATTGAATCCGAAAAACCAGTCAATTCGTCCAATACTTCGTCATTAGAGTGCGTGTGTCACTCCCTCTACATTCCAAGCAGTCCCTAAAGTAATATTTGATTCTGTAAGTGCACGTATCCTTGAATGTTGAAGCCTGCAATTATTAACTGCACTCCTGCTAGGCCATAATCTTTTTTGAACTGTTTTGAAGACACAAACACCCTCTTTTACTAATTTTCGCTTTGGATTCCACATATTCATTTTGCCCTCTATTACTTTAGTTTCCCAATCTATTCATTTCGCACTCTTTCCAACCATATCATACTCAAAAGATTAATATGTTACCCAGCTGAATATACTTGATTCTAAAAACCTGGTTTATCAATGTGCAGAAACTTGGCACTTGCACAACTTGCACAACTTGTGCACTTTTTGAACCTTTTGAGACTTTCCAAACCTTTCCTACTTGCCTGTCATAATCTAACAAAGACTTGTATAAAATTCAACATAGCTTGAAACTGTGAACTTGTGAACTTTCCAGATGTTGGACAAGGTTGGACAACCACATACAACCAGCGACCATCCACCTGTCAAAATACTGATGTGGAAATTTGATGTCCTGGTGTTAGAGTGTAATCAATGAAAATGTCACAATCCCATGCTATTTGTGAGTTGCATGTGGAGTCAGCCAGCCAAGAATCTGGTGAAACAGCCAGTGCTGTGTCCTCTCCACCAAATGCAAATTCATCATCATCTCCTTCTGCTTCCCTCCCAATCTCCCCTTTCCTGATTTGGACTTCTTCTTGCACTGCCTACTGATGTGCCCCTTTTCTCCACATCTGTAGCAGGTGATGTTAGGGTTTACCTTCCTTTTCCAATGCTTTCCTGCCAAGGCTGTGTCATCAGAGTTTTTGAGGCTGAGCCATCAATCATGTTCCAGGATGTGTACAATTAGCATTGATGCATCCTTCATATCTGTAGTGTCAATAGATGCAATATAGTTGTTCCAATTTTCTGGGAGTGAGGTTAGCAAAATTGTACAGAATTCGTCCCCTTTGATCTTCTGTCCTAGACTGTGCAGCTCCTCCTGATAGCCAAGCAATGTCCTAATATGCTCTTTGATTGGCATGTCATCCTCACATTGTTATTGGAATAATTTCCACCATGCCTGAACAATTCCCAGTGCTCCCTGAGCTTCAAGTAAAGATTTCAGTGCATCCCATGCTCCCTTAGCTGTTGTCAAACTTGCAATGTATACCAACATCTTATCAGCTACCCTCAATCAGATTGTAGATAGTGCCATCCTATCCTTCCTTTTCCATGCCACCTTTCCTGCCATGTCTGATGGCTGAATGATCATTCCTTTGATACACTCCAAGAGATCTTGTCCTGTCAAGATGTCCATCATTTTGATCTTCCATATATAGTGTAATTCTCAGCACCTGTCAAGTGTTTGATCCAGTAGACATTTGTGTGTGTTGATGATTTGGTCATTGTTACTGATTGATCCAGGGTGTCAAAAGTTCAAGTTTAGCATGTATGAGAAATTTCAGTTAAGGCCAGGGCCCATAACATGTTGAGAAGTAGAGGACTTGAAAGAATGAGTGAACTAAGTTGGTTATTTTTTGCAAAGCACTATGTACAGAATATATATACTACTTTGGGTCATTGCCCACCGTAAACTAAACAACTAAGCAAGAGGCAGTATCTATTTACAGCAGTGTGCTCAGCCACAATTGTTCTTATTTGGTTGTGCTAATTATAGCATTGGAGTTGCCATATTCAGCTCTGCCAATCAGCACTCAACATATTGTACACCCCTGCCACATTGGCATGCATCCACAATTCTGTCAATTTACCACTCCTCAGTGCCATCTTCTGTGACTATTGGCATTGGCCAGGCTGGCTCACAGTCAGGGAAGAGGAGTGGGTTGTTGGGGATATGTCATTTTAGCAGGTGTGTATGGAAGCCAGGGAAGGTGTTGGGGTTGTTGGGAAGTTTGAAGGTGTATTCTGAGCATTCAGGGAAGGTGTGTGTGTGACCATGTAGGGGCTGTCATGTTGCAGCAACTTGTGCTTTGCCTTTGCATGTGTAATTGCAGTGGCAATTTTCAGTGGAGAGCATGACAAGGTCACTGACCTCATAGACATCCTCCAGTGCCCAGTGCTCATTGGCATGGTATGTGTAAGGGGACCATTTGATGAACATCTACAAACCCCTACAAATGTCTATGAACATTTACAAACATCCACAATCAACTACAAACTCATTTGAACTTCTTCAATCAAGATCTTGAAGTTTGATCAAACCTCAAACTTGATCAAACTCTCAAACTACTTTGAACTTCAATCAAGACCTCAAACTCAATCTTAAACTTCTTCGAAACCTTGAGCTTCAATCAAAACCTCAAACTTCAAGCAAGACCTTGAACTTTGACCTTGAACTTCTTCCCATGTCCTCAAAATGACCTTGACCTTGATCTCAAACAACTTTGAACCTCATTTGAACTCCTCAGATGTCCTTGATCACCTTGAACTTCATTTGAACATCCTTGAACATCCTTAAACACTGCTTGAACATCCTTGATACACCTTGTACACATTCACAGATCACTTGCATGGTCCTCAACTGCCTATTCTGTCCACATGGGGTTCATAGTATTTTAGAATGTCACATGCTCCTCATATAAATATAGTTTCACCCTTGCAATGGGTTCCTTAGAGTTTTCTCTTTGGTTTTCCCTTGCAAGGTATTCACTTTCATTTGTAATTACTTCTTTAATCTAAACTTTGGTTTTCCCTTGCAAGTATCAGGTTCCTCAGACTCTGATTGTAAGGCTGCCCTTACAGAAGAAAACTCTCTCTTAGTGGACCAAAGGTAGCAGAGTTACCCTAGTCAGCCAGCTGGAGTTTGAAAATTTCGAAATTCTTTGCTACCATCCCTCTACTCAGTTCTTCCCCCATTATATACTACTACTATCAACATTCCAATGGCTACAAACCAGGGAGAGCACATACAAATGCTTGAAACATGGCTGTTGACATTAACCCAAACAATCTCACAACTCATGCAGCAAATTGCAGATCACAACACTGTGAACATCCTACCCAGCATATTGAATCCTTCAAGCCCAATTAGCGAAGGCTTGATCTTTGTCAAGCCCCTCAAACACCATCTCAAACCGCTTTCACAGCTGCAAGAGACCCAAAATATTAAACCTGCAACCCCCACAGACTTCACAGGAGATCATGCATTCAGAAGGGCATTCCTCAACTTGTGGGGATTGTATCTCACACTTGTCCCCCACCAGTTCACAGATAATCATGTGAAAATCATGTGGAAACTCTTGTTCATGAAAGGTGGACATGCTGCTTGTTTCATTGATTGACACATGTGCTCCTACCAAACCATTGGGAGTCTCTCCTACTCATCATGGCAAGAATTTGTTGAGGAATTCACTATTGAGTTCTGCCCAAAGAATGAAATCCAAACTTTGAGGACAGAGCTCAAAACATTGAGGTACTTCCAGGGGTCTTGAACCATCAATGAGTATGTCGACGAATTTTGTGAGATGATCAAACATGCAAACTACTTCAAAGGGTTGCACATTGTGCTGAAGTTTTGACAAGGACTCAATTTGAGGATCCAGGACCATGTGGCATGTCTCACCACTGGTCACCCTTTGAATGACATCCCAAAGCAGTGGTACAATGCCACAATACTCTGCAACAAGAATTGAATTGTGAACGAAGCATTTTGAGCTTCTTTACAAATGACCTCATGACTCAGAACCACTTTGAACAGTGGAAGTGTGTTTCAACAACCCCTACAGTCAAGTTTGAGATTCATCCCTGTGACTTCAAAGGTCCCTACCCATTCACAATATGTCCCACTGGTTTCAAGCATCTCCACACCCTCAAGATCAAAGGACCCCTCCACTTTCACTGTGGACAACCTGGTCATGCTCAACCCAAATGCCCAAAACACTTCAACATTTGATACATGGACAATGAAGAATGATTGGACTTTGCACAGAAGGAGTTTGTCACACTCAATGTCCTTGAGACCAACAAAAGGGCTGAAGAGGTGATCACTGAGGCAAAGGAGGATTTGCCAGGACAAGGAGTGAGCTGTATGCCACCATTGTCCTCAAACAATCATTTCACAGCACTACCAGTAGAAGAGCTAATTTAATACAATGTGATTTTATCAACTAGTGCTACTGTGAAAGATTTGAAAGCCATACCAATCACTCCTCACCCTCGTTCGTGATTTTGCAAATGTCCAAACTGGGAGAAATGACTCCCTGCACACTATGTCATAGCCTTGAGCTCAAATGCAAACTCCCTCAAATGCAAAGTATTGATACAGACCACTGACACCAGTGCAGTGCATACAATGAATGCATTGCTCAATTTGGGGTATACAACAATCAATGCAATGTTAGGATGTGCAGCAGCTAGTCATTGAAATCCTAGGAAATGGCATCAATGAGTGGAAGTGCATGCTGGATTGGGTAAGGTGAAAGCTTGAGTTTCCAGTTGATGTGTCCAAAGATGAGAACCAGGGATTCTTGGATCTTGTCAAGATCTGTGGCAGAGAGCAGCTCATTCAGAGGGAAGTCTTTCATCAGTTAGTTGTATTTGTGTACTGTAGCAATGACTGAGAGTGAGTTTCAGCATGTAGGAAATGTTGATGACTGGGTACACACCAAGGTCCATGGCATCCTTCAGCCCTGTATCTGCAATGAAACTGACCACCACACAGAACCACTTTGCATTCCACAAACGGTTGATCACCATATTCACTTCATCACTCCTCAACTGTGCCTCAATCCCATCCAGCACATGCTCCAAACTTAGCCAAAAGTTGATCTCCTGCAATCCCATGCCTGATACCACATCCCTGGCCAGCTTCATCACACTCTGTATTGCCTTAATCCACATATTCACATGTCCATGCAATGAATTCAAAAATGAATTATTGCTCAGCAGCTTTGGTGGGATGTGAGAAATGTTTGCCTGTAGTGTTTGAAGGTCCAGTTCATTGAACTGGAAAAAAAACCAAAGTCGAACCGGACTGAACCATGGTCCAGTCTTTTTTGCAGTTGCGGTTGCCTTAGTTTGTGTATGTGGTCGGTTGTGGTTTCTCAAATTGTATATTTATTTCGAACTGACAAAAGTCAGTTCAAACTGGTTGTAACTGGTCTACAGTATACTTTACATACACTAACTATATATATAGTAACTAATAACTGAAGTGGGGATGTGCCCATGGAATGACTAGCAAAAGTGAGGGTTTATATACCCTGTGGCTGTGCACAGACCATGTGGTCATGTTTGTGCTTGAAAAAACAAGAGTGGCACCATTTGCCAGATGACTCCCACAACAACAGCACTCACCATCAATGTTCGCCCACCTCTCCCCAAAGCATTGCCAGTGAACAAACACAAAGCAGGCAGCCCAAATGATGCTAGTTTGTTGTTTCGGCCCTAGGGTATGTTTTTTTATAGTTTCTTTCTTTCTTTACTAACTAACAAACTAATCAAATATCTTTTCTTCATTATTAGGTTCTTATCATTTGATTACAATGTGTCACCCACTCATCAAAATGACATACCCAAGCCCCATGCTGCTCGCAGGGTGGCAATGGGCATGTTTCTGGACCATGACAACTGCCACCCTACACTGCTGCTGCAAGCCTCTGCTTGCAGGGCGGCAACAGGTTCTGTTCATACTCAGCAACAACAACTTCCAGTAAGCCCCACAACAACCACACCAATGTCTGCTGCCACCACTGCCACGTCACAAGCACCACCAACCCATCTACAATGAACAGCAAGGAGGACAAACGCAGGGATGACAAACCATGGGTACAGCCTCAACAATGAACAGTGACAACGAACAGCCATGCCAACGAACACCGGGGAGGATGAATGGCGGGGAGGACAAATGCTGGGGACAATGAAGGGCAGGGTCAAACACCAGGGACAATGAACACCCCTGGTATGTTTCTTTCCATTGATCTCTGTTTTTTTTACTAACTAATTTTGATTTTTTTCCAGGTTTGATAACAATGACAATGCCACTACCCTATGTCGCCCCCCTGCGAGCCGCCACCCACACTATGCCACTGCTGCGAGCTTCTGCTTGAAGGGTAGCAATGGGCCGACCATGATGAATTTGGGTGGATGACGTATGACACCCCACGATGCCCCACTCTCGTGTGTGGGGTGTTTCATTTCATTCTTTCTTTGTCTAGCTTTCTTTTGTTGCGATGTACCTCCCTGCACCTTGCAGGTTTATCAATTAGTTTTACTGAGTATATAATTTAACTTAATTACACTACAAAAAACTGTAGTAAAACCAGTTGTGGTCCCCGGTTGCCCCTTTGGGGGTTGAAAAACCGGACCTAACCAGACTGTAAAACACTATTTGCCTGTGTGCACACTGTGACCACCTGTTTGACTGCACACTGGCTCACAGGATGTATGACAAGGTGTGTTTCTGGGATTTCAACATTCTGCTGCAGATGCAGCAGCAAGAGCTCAAGTTCAGCACATTTCTTCTTCATCACATGGATTCCCATCCTTGCATCTCCATCCTTTCCACTGGCATGGGCACTGATGAAGACATTGAACCAGGGCTTCACACCACAGCTTACTAACATGTGGAGGCTCTCATAGAGAGTCTCATTGTCACCAAAGAGGTTTAGAAAGTGTAATTGGGAGGCAAGAGGCATAAGAGGGTCAAGTGTGGAGTTCCATTTTATGAGGGCAAGTGTTGTTACATGGGAGGCATGGTATGTGAGATGTGCAGTCAGGTGGTAGGTAAATGTAGGGGGTCCATCATCTGTATCCAGCACAATCATGAATGATGCCAAATGTCTGAAATACTAGGATACATACCTTCTGACTCTTCCTTTGCTTTCACAACATATAATGAACCTCCAGTGTCCACAGTGAAATGAGCCACTCACTTGAATTTGTTGTCAAAGACAGAGTCAAGCTCTGAAGGCAGAGCTCCAATCACAGGGGGCAGTGGAGCAAGTAGATGTGAATGGAATATTTCTAAGTCAAACACAACTGTGGGTTCAGCAGGAGGCATATCATGGTTTATGCCATTAGTTGTAAGGGCCAGTGGTGGTAGTGGTGATGCCTCCATTTCAATGCATAAAGTTGATGAATCTGTGATAGGTTTTTTTTGAGGATCTGCTTAATTTAGGTGATAGTTTTCCCCAGATTCATCTTGGAGGAGTCTTGCATTGGGTCATGAAATAATGCTGAAAGAGACCAGCATGAGATGACATTTTCCCTCAGCAATAGATGAAGATCATAGCATAACACTTACATATTATGAAATTACACCAGATATGTGACAGGAATGAGGCAGTTGTGCATATGTCATCAGTCTGCACTCAGGATCCATGGTTGTGGTGGTGAACATTGAGGAAGAAATTGATGGATGTTTGGCACTATATTGTTCTCATCTGGGCCATTCAAGTTGCCTGTGACCATTCAAGTTGCCTGTGACCATTCAAGTTGCCTGTGACCATGTTAAGGTTGTGCTTATTGCGAGGGAGGAATCGGAAAATGTGCGGGTTTTCCGAAGGGGGACAAACGAGACTTGGCTTCAACTAATAAGAAGTTGCACCCTTCCTCTTGATTAGGGTTGTCTCTGATTTACTGGACTTGAATGCGAATGCACGGGTTATGCGCCAGGTTTCCATACTAGATGGCAAGTGAGGATGAAGATTCCAAGTAGTGCTTAACTAATCAGTATTCAAACTGAATAGCTCAACCTAATGTGCGAGCTTATATACTAAGTACAAATGTTTCTACAATACTCTAGTAGAGTCTACAATGACTATTACTAATAGATGAATAAGATAACTTGGGGATTATGCAGGTTGCCTGAAGCCTAGAATATTCCACAGTGTTCTCCCCTATTTTCCTGAGTTGGACTTGTAGCAACTGATTGCTAATTTTGTTACTAATCCTTGTGATCCCTTCCTATTGGTATTACCGCAATCATCCCACAGGTTTTGCGATGTCAGAAGATCGGATCATGACAGTATTTCCCCCTTAGTGCCGAGCCTTCGAGGCACGTGATCGTTCAATGTCTTGATTCGGTAATTTCTTAATTTTATTCCCAACCATCATCTTCCAGCATCTATCCATTGTCTGTTCCTATGCCAGCCAATACCAATGAATCATCCAGTTCGAAAAAGACCACCATGGACCTCAAGGCTGAATTGGCCGCCATGGAGGAGGAGGAGGCTGCTGAGGCGAGACAGAAACAGGAGCGTGAGGAGAAAAAGAAGAAGTTGGGATAGTTGGCAGAGGCCAAGAAAGCTGAAGAGGCAGCGGTGGCAGTGGAAACGGCGCAGAAGGCTGCTAAAAAAGCTGCTAAGCATCGCGCAGATACGATGGACGGAAATGACGAGGCACCTGCTGCCAAAAAAGTAAGTCGGCCAAGGAGGTTGAAGAGGAAGAGGTGGCAGTGGTGTCCTGCCACAAGTGTGTGGCCTTTTCTTTTCTTGTTTGCTACTTCTAATGGCTTTTCTAGATGTAATCTCCAAAAAGTGGACTGTGTGTGGGTTGTGGGGGTGCAGGGTAGGACTTGTAAGTCCTGCCTCAAAGTCAAGCAGAAGTGCGAGGCAGTGTGGAGCAAGTTGGCTGCAGGGTTGAGCAGGTTTCCTGCTCTGGGTGGAGATGGAATGAAGTTGTTCGAGAGGTTGGTGGTGGGGATTGAAAAGATGGGGATGGAGTTGGAAGGGGTGAATGTGAGGCTGGAGAGGATCGAGGGTGTGCTGCAGGAGGGCGCGGCTGATGAGGCTAACAAGATCGTGGATCATGGTCTTGATGATCAATGGTTCGATTTGTGGAGGGATGGCGAGATTGAGGAGGAGATCAGGGATCTGGAGGAGGAAAACCAGGAATTCTGGGAATTCCTCCAAACTCGTATTGAGGGGTTGGAAGACAGGGAGAAGGGTAGTCCAGCAGAGGGAGAGGTTACAGAGGGGGAAGGTGAAGTGGCTGCAGAGTAGGCGGCAGGTAAAACGCGGGTTCTCCGTACTGTAGAAAAGTATGGAAAAATTGTTTGTGTAAATAATTAAACTATCTCTTTCTAAAAAATCATAAGAGTATAATTGAGACAAAGTGAAACTTTAGAGGGGTAAGGGACTGGGTTTGCACAGGTAATGCGCATGGAAGTCAGAGATAAGTTCCTGGGCATGGTCAAGTTCCGTAGCTGGTAACCAGGAGTTTTCTTCATCAGTGCCTTCATAACCTGTCCAGCGAACGAAGTACAGGAGTTTACATTTCCTGCGGTTGTCGATTTTCAAGTCCAAGATTTCGGCTATCTCATACTCAAGTTCATCATTGATTATGACAGGAGGGGGTGCAGGTTGTACTCAATTTGGAATTTGGTTCAGGACTTCTGGTTCCAGTTGGGAAACATAGAAGACAGGGTGTATAGCACGCATATGCATGGGTAACCATAGTGTGAACGAGTGGGTACCGGGTTGAGCTATAATTTCAAATGGGCCAAGGTATTCCTCAGCGAGTTTCCTGGATGTTCTTGTGGTATGAATGTGGTCAGCATCAACAAAGACTTTTTGACCAATGGTAAAGTTGGGTGCGGGTTGCCATCAGCGATCTGCAGGTTCTTGGTAGCATTTTGTGCTGCAGACATCTGGGTGCAGAGTTCGGTGTGGAGTTCATCTAGGTCCACGACATATTCATGGGCACATTGTGATGCAATTTCTCATTCAGGATATACAGTGATGCTTGGGTGATATCCTTTGTAGGCGTAGAAGGGTGAAACACCTGTGGTAGTGCTTGGAGCATTGTTGTATGTGAACTTCGCTAGGGGCAGAAGCTCAGACCAATTATCCTGCTGATAATTGCAGAATATCTGTAGGTATTGCTCCAAGGTCTGATTGAGACGTTCGGTTTGCCCATCTCCTTCTGGGTGATAGCCTGAGGTGAAATGAATTTTCATGTCCGAGGCTTGTCCGGCACGACATTTCTCAAGACTCGTCGTCGCCTTGACTTTGAGATCAGTATGCCTAGCAAGGAATCTCTTGGGCCACGAATTGCTGACGGGCTGCCCCAAAATTTCAGAAGCATATGTAGCAAGGGTAGGCTGGGTCAAAGGTACTCCACGATGGCCCATCACTTTCACCCACTTTACAAGAACCTCTTCTTGAGCTGGTGAGAGGTTTTGCTGATCGACGTGTGCCTCTGCACGCGTTCGGAGGCCCTTCATCCGATCACCGAGTGTGCTGCGAGGCACTTGGTATATACTGGCGGC
>QLOK01001094.1:0-14895 GCA_003313805.1 Tricholoma flavovirens
CGAGTACTGCCTTTCGAGCACTGACGACCGCAATATAAGGCAGTGCTGATGCGCGGATTACGAAGTAAAAGTAGATTACATAAACACAAGTTACTCTCGTCTCGTGACAAGAGGATTGGGGATTGGTAATCAGATGTGGCTGAGTGAGACAAAAGTGAGGGTGCACGGAATATGAGTTGTGTTCTTCTGTCAGGGCAACACTAAATCCACACTGGGATCTTCATGTGGGCTCTACAAGAAGAAGTGACAAGTATAGAAGGAGGGGTCAAAGTTTGCTGCAATGCAGTATTTATAGAATGGTTGGTTGACGAAGGCTTTTCCGCACACAAGATGATGGTGGGAATCCTAAGAGAACACAACTGATGTGTCTCTTAGTATTTATTGGTTTATATACTATGTTACAACTGTTGTACAATATTTGAATACTGTTTTTACAACGCGAGTGTACAGTTGCATACATATTCTAAATATAGGACACATGAGAATTATCTGTCTCACAGTCGCATTCATTGATAATTTTAATGTCTTTTGGTGTAATAATATTGTGGAAAAATAAGAAAAATAATGATAGGTAACTGTACATGTTTCCTAACAACTGGCATCAGTGGTGACATAAATGTTGGACACCTTGTCATTGTAATTAATTACAGTGAGACAGTCAGCACTGAGAACCAGGTCTTTGATGTGCTCAAAGGTGGCCTGGTGTTCTGTGGTCCATGGGGGAAATTCGTGGTTGCATGAGCAGCATGAGCACACTCATATATTCAGCAAGTGCTGGTAGGAATGTGGCGATGTACCTGGTGAACGACTCGATAATTTAAAAATGATAATGTGTCTTCCGTACGGGTTACCATGAGGCACGCACCCCTGGTTGACTTGAGGAAGGATACATTCGAAGAGTAACACCGTGCAAGCACCAAAACCTGCCAAGGCCTGGGGTTTCGATTGGGATCAACTCCATTATTCAACTTCGGACGCACAGCGTGTCTGTGGCAGTGCACCGCTCACATGGCGCAGCGCCGCCGGCTCTCACTCTTATGGTTGAATGAACTTGAATCCTGCACGGTAAAAATGGTGGGGGTATTGTTCGTTGAGCTAACTTTCATAGGAGAAGGCTGAGAGGAGGCCAGAATTCCGACTTGGAATGAATACTATGCCTTTCAACTTGTACGGTAGAGAAAAGACCGGTCAACGTAGCACAGTACGTGTCAAAAAAGTTGATTAAACGCCAAATCATGATTTTCGAAGCCCGAACTGCCACAAGCCACTGTCGATCGGAAGGTGGTTAGGTTCATCGGCTAGTCGCTCCGAGTTTGATTGGGGAGCAGGACGAGTCGAACAGGTAGCAAAAAGTGCAAGTATAACTCTGGGAACTTTAGAATGGTTAGGTTGTCAGCATAAGGACTTAGCGGTATGTCATGAAAAGCTACGCGTTTGAGCTGTCACGATCACGTGTTAGCAATCACAACGCGAAATCTGCCAAGCGTTCGAGTGTCGAGTGGACTCTACAGTAACACCGAGACCTTGCCGTACAATGTCAAACCAATATAAAGTTTGCATTGCTATGTAGATAATACCAATTAAACCAATAAATACCCATAGCAATGTATACAAGGTTGGGAGGCCCGGAATCTAAAAGGTGCTAGCCCACTCTTTGACATTAAACTTCGAGCTCTGCGCACTTCCCATCCACTTGTAGGTCTACGCGAAAAGAAAAGAAATCAGTAACCACCTCCCAAACAAGCCTTTTGAAACGGTGCTTACCAACAACACCCCAGGTGTCTTCCTTTCCTCAGGATCCTTCAATAAACACGCATCCACAAACTCTTCTGCTTCTGCAGAAAAGCGCTCTTCTGGCCCGAAATCACCCAACCTGGGCGCAGGCTCCTTCACGATCTGGTGCATCAATTCGATAATGCTTAGAGACATGCCTCCGTTGTATGTTTTCGCGCTCATTCCCTTGCTCTTCCTCTTTCGTTTCCCGGTAGTAGCATCAACCCACTGGCGAGCGGTCTTCTCCGACGGTTTCACCGTAAGTAGAGAAGAGCCCACAGATGTAACGTCCCTGTATGCAGTTTCCGTTTCGTCATCACTATCCCTGGACTCGTCAAGTTCTTCTATGTCAGGGATATCGTCCTCGTCGTCGTCCTCCCCCTCCTCGTCGTATTCATCGTCCTCGTCGTCCTCCTCTTCCTCATCATCCCCGTCGCAGTCGTCCATAGGGCGACGCGAGAGAGAGGACGCAGACGACGAGCCCGAATCGTACTCACCGAAAGGGAAGCGACCGATGGTCAATTCAATCAATGATATCCCAAGCGACCAGATGTCGGATTTGACGGAGTATTCTGCACCTTTGATTCGCTCAGGCTGAAAGAAATGGAAGAGAGATCGAAGAGCGAATCCTGTATGATGCGAAGGGACGTACGCTCATGTATATCGACGTCCCGACGAAAGTGTGGGCGATGGAATTGATGAGCTCACCGGAGACACCGAAGTCACAAAGCTTGATGTCGCCCTCGGAGTTGCAGAGAATATTTGAAGGTTTAATATCTGCTCGTACATCAATCTTGTCAGTTCGGTGTAGGGGTTGGGTTGGCAATCGGACTAACCTCGATGAATGATACGGTGCGCGTCATATAGGTATGTTAGTCCTCGAAGGACCGACAAAGCCACCATGCCGACGACCTCGATTTTGATTGGTCCGATCGTCTTGTAGATACAGTCGAACGACCCCTTGTTCATATATTCCATGCAGATACAGATGTTTGGTTCCGCAACGAAGGCACCGTACGACGAGACTATATATTGGGACTGACAATCATGCATGATTTGGAGTTCGCGTACGATTTGCTTTCGTACGGCGCGTTTCGCATCAATAAGTACGATCTACAAAACCAAATGTGATACCAAATGCCTGGAGAACGACGAAAGCCAGTAACCCACCTTCTTAGCCATGATTGTCCCACTAGGCATATGCTCAACCTTCTCCACGCTCCCCCCATTCCCCTGTCCCAGCTCCGCTATCTTGCGCAGGTCCGCATTTCGCAAATCGAACTGGACCATTTCTAGTTTGGCAAGCGTACTAGAGAGGGTAGCCCGTACCGCGCTGGGTCGAGCAGATCCCGTCCCCATATCAGAATCTAATCCACCCGGGGACAGGAACCCAAGGCCTCCAGGGCTTGCACCAAGAGGCGGCGGGCGACGCTTCATCCCTGCGGGTGGGGCTGGACGCGTAGGGACAAGATTGGAGCCGGCGGGTGCATTGACAGCTGCGATCCCTTCGGTGACAATGGGAGGTAATGCCTCGGAGAGTTGAAGAGACTTGAAGTTACGCTTCGTTCGGAGAGGTCGGGGTGGTACAGCTGGTAATACGGGCATGGTCACTCAAGCGCAGAGGGCCGTCCTATATGCATGTGATAAGGATGTGTAGTTGGTTATTGGGTATCAGGCGTCACCAGAAGCAGGGTTTTGCAGCCGGTCGTGAAACTGATACCAATGTTATAAATCATGAAAATCCCATGGTAACGCCGGCATAGTATCCGCCTCCGACGCGTGGTAAGGTGATCTGAACATGAAGCTTGAAGAGTTGTGTTGCCAGGTTTGAGCAGCCAAATACCAGAAACATTACCACAGTTTTATTGCCGAACATGTTTGGTAACCAAGGAGCTGTCTGAAACGTGAATCTGTGTGGCCATGACTCGACGCGTACAGTGACCAGGGGCTACAAAGATCGAAGCAGAAATAATAACTGCGGTTAAAACTACGTACCCCACTTGAAGCTTGTAGAAGCTCTCTCTACCTAACGGCAACATCCACAACATATGATGCTTCAGCGTCGTTCACAGTGATCACAGTGACTTCAAGTTGCAACAAGAATCATCCGTGTTTGGTTTCCGTGCCTGGCGCCTTTTGAAATCAACATGCATCAACACTGCCACATCTTAAAGTTAGACGTCTCGTCGTCATAGCCTGAGCGATGTGAGCGCTAGCGGCCATATCCTTTCGTTTGGAAGTCGGCTGCCCCGCAGAGTTAAGTACTATCACTTACCAAGTGTTTTACCATGGGTCCTAGTGTTTCACCACTACACTTTCTAAGCTCCAAAACATCTACAATCACCTTCAATTGACGATCTGAGAGGTCATAAGTATTAAGAACATTCCTCTGATTTTTACCTGGTTGTTGAGGTTTGGTAAAGCTATATTATGAGGTGTGAATCACATATTTCTGACATTGAGATATGAATAGGGCTGCACACTGTACTGTCTGACAGGTATGGCCATACAATTGACAGTCATAAGATGGGTACAGTCTGACCATCCACATCCATAGTGTTTGGTCAGTAAGAACCCTAATGGTTACAGATGGGTATGGAGATGGCTGTTGTATGGGTCATGTACAGTAGATGGTCTTTGTAACTGTAGGAAGCCCCTGATGCACAGCAACAAGCTATTATTTGCTGACTGGCATACAGGGGCTGCACTGGGGCTCACTGGGGCTGTGGTTAGTGGGCAAGTGGAAAAACTTCCCCTTGCAAAGAGAGAGAGGTAAGGTGGCCAGTGAAATAAGAGGTCTAGTGCAGGATAGGGAGGTGGAGGCACTACTGGTATAGATGTTGTCACATTTATTCACTCATAGTTGTAGCAGCAGCATTGAACAGCTTGACAGTGGGCCTCTGAGTGGCTGTTGTGAGGGGACTTACATACTAGTAGCAGGTTTAACATCAGCAAACTCTGGAAATCCCTGTAGACACTGTAGACATTGTATGTAGATGCCATAGACATCATAATATTGTAGACAGTTTGTAGAACTCTGGGAGTTAATACATCTGGAAATCGGCAGGGGTCTGGTATGACTAGACAGATTTGATCAATGATTAACACTCCGCCATCAGCAGATAAGATTTTATCTAGCCTTAAAACATCATCCAACATAGGCGACAATGGGTCAGCCACTGACACTTTTTCTGCCAGAATTGCAGTGAATGACAGGAGTCTGGTATGACTAGACAGATTTGATCCACAATTAACACTCTGCAATCAATAGATAAGATTTGAGCAGGCCTTACAAGACAGTCAAATAAATGTTAAGAGGGGTCAGGCACTGATGCTTCAATTAACAGGATTGTACCGTACAATATTGTTATATGGTAGAATACAATAATTCAAGCAAAAGAAATGATTTTAGCTGTCATTTCCTCTGAACATCATCCTTTCTAGAGCTTATCCTGACTTTAAAAGGCCTTGAAACATCATCCAACACAGTTGACAAAGGGTCAGCCACTGACACTTTTTCAGACAGAATTGCAGTGTACAATATTATTATATAGGACCATGCAATTTTTCTACCCAATGAAATAATTTTACACCACCATTTCCTTGGTCAGTCATTCTTCCTGAGGTTTGTCACTTACTGACCAGATATTCTGATTCTTGCAGAAAAGGTTCAGGAACTGGTGCTTATACTAGCACAACTGCTATGTATGTCAGATTTACTTGTGGAACTTCAGCCTGAGCACCTTGAACATCTCTAGATCAAGGACTTGGAGTAACTTACTTACTATCTGACCACAGTGGCCAGGGCTGTGACAGTCTCACATTGCCTGGGCGATGCTGGGCCAGGGCCAATCCAGTGAAAACACACCTGCTGAAATGATTTGTGAGCTTGTCATGTAGCACAATTGAACCTCCGAGTCAAAGTTATCTCTGCAGCTGACAAATCATTGTATGCGAGTTTGAAACAGGACCAACCATTCAATCTACCATTGCCCAACACCCTACAACTTGAACTATGCATCACATGCGCCAGTTTCCCGGGCACGAGTAAAGGACGGGCATCGCATAGCTCATAGGGCAGGGTAAGCAAAGGAAAATAGATGTTATTCAGAAGAAAAACCAAGAAACAAACATGAAACACTTACCAGGAGCCCAAATGATGGGTTATCTGTCGTTGGGGTCTCACCGTCTGCCAGGGCCTAGTTGCCCTTGTTGTTTGTGAGGTTGTCCTGCATCGGCTCCTAAAAAAACATAGTTAGTTCTGGCACAAGAAAGATAGAAAGAAAAGCTTACTGAGGTGCATCATCGTTTAGGCCTGAGAGGTGGTGGTGGCGGCTGGACTTGAGTCCATCACCCGTTCCAAGTCCAATTTCAAGCTAAGAAAAATCTTCTCCTGACTCCTCCTTTAACAATGTTGTCCACACCTTTGCGTTTGTCCTCCCATTTGTCCTTCCCCATCCTACTTGATATATTCGTGCTTCATCAAAGGCCGGATCCTCTCTGAAACAACAGATAAACCGGAGGAAACCTGCGCTGTTGTAGCCTCTGATAGTGCTGTGTGTGGCCCTATACGAGTGGTTCGAGGTACTATGGTTCAACATCAGAAGAGCATCTCGCCTAGAATCATCAGCACTCACATCAACACCACCTGCGCAGACCCAAGTTCATCTCTGAAGCAATCCGCGGCCACTCAAAGCGTCACAGCCGCCTTCCGCTTGTCTGACTTCAGCGCATGTTGAGCACACCAGGGGTGCATGGTGGTTGGTTCGAAGGCATATTATCCAAAGGTTATCGACCTTGATGAGTCAAAGGGCTTGCTAGTAGTGTTGTGGACAGGTTAGGATAGTAAGGGAATGATAAGAATTTGCGAATTTACCGCCAAATGCAAAATGTGAGGAGTTGAGAAAGATACACAAGTTATGTGATCAGTTCAAGTTTGTGTTAAGAAAACAGTGCGGCAAACATACAGCTTGGGAACCTTCATGTTAAGAAGAATTATAATGTAACTAGAAATGCAGGACTCAATAAAAGATCAGTTACAGATTGCACAAAATGCGTGATATTTGAATAGAGATAGTAGACTGCAGAACATTGACGTGGACCCGGTATAAGAGCGGCTAATGTGCAACGGGTATTATGAAAGTGGCAAAGCATGCAAATTCATTTATAATGGATAGGGAGAACACAGGATGCCAGGTAAAGATGGCCGACACATGGTGGCCACAACTCTGCTTTACCTTTTTGGACACATAGCAACATGAAAACTGAGCCCAGATGGCCCGGGACTGAAGAATGCATACCAGTCAAGCAAGGATCCAGGAACGATGACTTCTCACTTGCAAGGACTTACGCATTTTGCAGGAGAAACGATTCGTTGCAAGGGCGAGCGTTAGGGGGATGCAACTTGAATCACATCATGCCCCAGAAGAAAAAGTGAATGCTTTGTTGTGTCAACAAGGGCTTTCCGGTTGAAGTTCCAGTGCCAGTGAAGATCCTGAGACGACAGCCTCGAAGCAGGAGAGAACATAGGCATGAGGGCACCTTTACTATATGGTCAGACAACTCGCAAAGAGAAGTACCAGCAACATACTAAAGCACAAGCTCAAGGACACCACCATATAGCGATGAGCTCGCAACTCCTCGCTAGAGGCATTCTAGGTACAGTAAATTGATAAGACAGCAGCTAAGTTACTTTAAGTATATTATATGAAATAGTTGTAAGCCTGCGGCAGCTTGACTTGGATGGATGCTATCATAACCATATTGAGCAAGGCGATATATCACCAGGATGAGGAGAGACAACCATACCTGGGACTGGTTCAAGCTCCAGCGAATCGATCGTAGTTTTTGACTCTGGCACTTCTGCAATAGAATATATTAAATCACAGGTGAGAGAAATAGTACAAAGGAGGATACCAGTTACCCATTCCAATTCCAAGGTACAGAAGTTTTTCTTCGACCCTTTTAACATCTTCATCTTCACCTTTTCGTTCATCCTCACATCTGTCTGTCCCCTTCCTACTCGATATATCCATGCTTGGTCGAAGGCCGGATCCTCTCTTAAATGACAGGTAAACCGGAGAAATCCTGTGCTATTGTATCCTCAGATGGTCATATGCATAGCATGATACGAGTGGTTCAAGGTACTATGATTCAACATCAGAAGAATATCTCACTTAGAATCGTCGGCACTCACATCAACAGTTCATCCACCTGCGCAAACCCAAGTTCGTCTCTGAACCGATCCGCCGCCTCTCGAAGCATCACGGGTGCCTTCCGCTTGTCTGACTCCGACGCATTTTGAGCACACCAGAAGTGCATGATGGTCGGTTCGAAGGCATATCATACCAAGCTTGTCGACTTCGATGAGTGGAAGGGCTTGCCAGTAGTGCAACCAATAGAAGGGGCGAGTTGATTATGGAAGCTGTTGAACAAGTTGGGTTCAGAATAAGTGAACGATAAGAATTTGTGGACTTGCCATCGAATGCAAAATGAGAGCGGAAGGAGTTAAGAGATACACACAAGCTTATGTTATCGGTTTGTGTAAAGAAAAGAGTATGACAACCTACAGCTTGGGAACCTTCATGTTAAGGAGAATTATAACGTAACTAGGAAATGCAGGACTCGATAAAAAGAACAGTTCCTCACAGTTACAGCAAATTGCACGATACTTCAGACAGAGTGATAGAAGTAGACTGCAGAACATTGACTTGGACCTGGTATGAGAGCGAGCAACGCTCAGCGGGTATTAGAAAGTGGCGGAGAACACAAGACATGCAAAGTCGTCAATGATAGAACAGAGCGGCGCAGAATGCCAGGCAAAGATTGCCTACACTCAGCAGCCACAGCTTGTTACCTTTGTGGACACATAGCAACATAGAAATTGAACTTAAATTGCCCAAAACTGAAGAATGCAGCAGATATATTAAATGCACTACCTTAATCTGTGGAAGGATCAATAACGGAGCAATACAGAAAACGCAAAACTGTAGGACTTACTAAAGTGGGAGGAGAATGGTAACATCATAAAACATATCAGGATGGGGATCCTGGATCGTGACCCTCGGAGGCTCGGGGATATATGATGAAGCCGTATGCGAAAGTCCATGAGGGAAATAATTGTAGAAAGACCTGACATAGAATGATGTGATTATGTCTTTGAGCTCTTGCACGTCACGTTGAGTCCATTTGAATTTTTCGACCTGGATAATTGGCAGTATGTCACCTTGCCAATCCATCATGAGCCTTTTTAGTGCATGTACAAAAATTGCTCTATTCTCCCAATTTCCATCCGCGAAGCCAAGATTTGCCGTACCTAAATCTGCCATGAGCAGAGAGCGTGCAGCGCACCCAGGAAAACACGCTGAGACGAGCTCTCGCTGATCTGCGTCCTTGCTGGTTGTCGCTCGTGAGTCCAATGCCCTAAGTTCAAAGCGAAAGTTGAGCTTGGAAAGCTCCCAGAGGATCTCCTCATGTTCAGCATCAGTTAATGTCTCGCAAACCTTCCCATTCCACACAGCTTTACCCTTCTCCAAACCCATGAATACAATGTCCTCCGCCTGAAGACAATTCTGAAGAAAATCAACTGCGAGCGCTTGTAACTTATTACTTTTCGTCTCCTTTGTATTGTCGGCCAACTTCTGCTGTGAATATTCGTACGTGAGAAGGTCGCGCCAAATGGATCCGGGCATTGGCGTAGCAGTAAAATCTTTAGAGCTGACTCGGTAGATCAAGGCGCTCTGATACTTCAACCAGGATCTGAAGTAGGTGTCTCGACGTTCAACTGTTTGAGTACGAACAAACATTGCAGGTTCTGGAAAAGTGTAGCCCAAATCCATGGCAATAACCTTTGTGTACATAAAATGAGCGTCAGCTATGTCGAAACTTTCAAGGGTGCGCTTCCAGCTTTGAATTGCGCGTGGAAAGATTGGGTTGATAGGATCAAGAACATGATTTCCGCTGGGTCATTCATCAATGCCGTACCACACGGTATACCTGCAGCGGATCATCGTCACCATACCACAGGTTGGATCGAAGAAAAAGGTGTCAATCGCCTCTGAGGGGAGGTTCACATATGAAGCTGGAGTTGGGACTAGTCACAACATATTTTCCGTCACTGGTGATTGCACCTTTGAGGCCATTGAATGATTTGAGCGCTAGGATGGATTGTCAGTAAGCCAGGCAGTAGCAGAGAGCAGTGATACATATGTCCATCAAAGTCTTTGGCATGCAGAAGAAGGATCAGCTTGGCTACAAGCATCTGCAGTGTTGTATCTGTGGGAAGCACCATTTTGAGATGTGACCTGTTGATAAATTGAATAAAAAGGACTAAAGGGGAATGAGAATTGAAAATCCAAAGAGGGCGAACAGACGTACTTCAGCAGTCGTCCAACATGTACATGGCAGAGGTAATAAATAATGAAAACAATTCAGGCCATGCACAGGTCTCACCCGACCCGATAAACAGTACCAGCCAAGGGTAAGGATCCAGAAACAATGACTCTTCACTTGCAACAACCTATGCGCATTGCAGAGAGGAACGACTCGTCGCCAAGGGCAAGCGTTAGGGGGATGCAACAACATCACGCCCCTGTAGAAAACGAATGCCTCGTTATTGTCGGCGAGGGGTTTCCTATTGATGAAATTCCAGTGTGCCAGTGAGGATGCCAAGACGGCAGCCTCAGACTTGCAAGGGCATATGTGTTTTGCACGAGAAACGACTCGTCGCCAAGGATGAGTGTTGGGGGGGATGGAACAACATCACGCCCCGGAAGAAGATGAATGCCTCCTTGTCGATGAGGGCTTATATTGATGAGGATCGCAGGACAAAGAGAGAAAAACTTTTTGCTTACCGTGGATAACTTTGCATACTAGTAGTACAACTTGACAATTAGTACGAGGGACGGTGTTCAAACTAAGTTCAAGTCATCAGTGAAACCGGGAGAGTCTGCCATAGCCTTCCGTGATTTGTAATCAATATCTCGAGATGGCTTGTGTTGTAATCCCATGTATTGCAATTGGGGTCATGTAATTACAAGTAAAGTCTCCAGTATCAGTCACATCATTACAAAGTAAGCAATCATTTCTAGCCTAACCTTCAATCGAAGTCTTATGTCCTTGTTTGAAAGGTTGCTGTTAGATAATTCATGTTTCTAGAAGGGGATGGGTTTCTTGTTGATTATTGCATACTGCAGAGGCAGCCAAAATACGATAGCTTTCTTTCATGTCGATGGGAATTTTTCTTTCATTATCTCATTTTTTGCTGATCCTTCTCATTATATACTGCAGGCTTACGAGTCGCGGGTGACTTCATTACCCTTTCTGAGTCCATCAACATGTGATGAGGCTGGTGATTGTGCTGAGGCCGGGATAACTTTCCACTGAGGCAGCCTGAGTCTGGTACTAATAATCCCAACAATTTTATTTTGTTTTTGCTACAACAAAATCGAATATCAGAATCAATTGTATTCAACAATTCTCAGGCTAGTAGTACAACGAAAGAGTGAAATGGCTCCACATACTCTTGCAACAGCCCGACCAACTTGAAAGATCAACAAGAACGAATGAATTTTGAAATGAAGGAAGTATTAAGAGATAGGTGACATCACAAAGTCCATGGGATAGAGAATCAGTACAAGTATGTATAGTTGAGGTACCAAGTTAGCAGGGGTCACATAACCTCCTTGTCCAGCTCGGCGTTGAGTCTCTGAAACATTTTGGGGCTGGACATAACCTCTGCATTGCTACTGGCAACACTGATGCCTGACGTGCTTTGTTGAGAGTGATGGACTTTATCAACAAGTGGCAGACGAGCAGGAGGTGGACATGACAGGAACTCGAGTGCGTCCATCAGTACTGGAGTGAAAAAATTACCCATGTTTTTGACAACATCCTGAGGAAGCCACTTAGGAAGTTCGACAACATATGGCACCGAATGACAGCCATGAAACTGAGTGAGCATTTTTGGTGCTGGTGGCTGCCAACAGTCCTTTATGGTCCGGAAAAGCCTGCAGCAAGCTGGACAGCATAGCTTTGACACCATCAGGCCTGGGCTCATTCCCAATCCCTGCCAGTGTAGTGTCAGACTTGGACTGACTGTGTGACTAGAAGGCGAGACAAATACCTCTGCAATGCACAACAATAATGGATCCTGATCTAGAATGGCAAGACTAGGATAGAGTGCCATCGCTAAAAGAACAGCCTCGCAGTGAAGTGTAACCACCGAATCATACGTGGCCGGAGCAGAGCTGTCATCTAGATTATCCATTCTGATGCTGTGTCACAACCCGTCGAAAAGTTTGGCATCCTGACGTCCGACTTGGACCTCCAAAACTTGCGCTTTGAAGGCTTCAATAATTTCGTCGCTTTCATTGGTGGGGTGTTGACGAGAGGACACTGCTGACCTGATTGTATCACAGATACTGTGCCAGGATGGAAATCGGAGGCTGGACTGATCCATAACAATGATAGAAATAGAAACAGGACACTGCACAGTCTTTCTGCATTGGATTTCCAACACCCGTTTCACAATGAAATGAATGACTATTGTCCTCACCCATTTGAGGAGGGACTTCATGTCAGCATCCGGCGGGGGCTAGATTAAAGGTCATTCATGTCAAGACACATGTTAAGTTTTGCCTACCTGATTGTCAGGACTTTCCTTATCATCCTCGCCATCCACATCCTTGTTGGCATTGCCTTCCCAATCATTACCGAATATCACTACTGACTTGAATTTGTTGTAGAGCCCTATATGCTGGAAGGAAGGCAGCAGAGCACCGGTCTGGGCCATTATGCCTAAGTGGGTAACGAAGGAATGGGAGGACATGATAAGAAGGAGCAGTCAGTTCAACGGTTCGAGTTTATCAAAACAAGCTACGATCTTGGCATTTTTCGTGTTTCTTTCCGGGTCGGTTTCGAGTATCACTCTCGGCTGACTATTGCGCATTAAGGCCTTTAATGAGCGAAGAGTTTTCGCATATAAAATAAGGCAGCCGAGGAGGAGACGGTGGAAATCCATGAAAGTTTCCTTCGTGTAGAATCTGGTTGTAAATCCTTCTGAGTCCTGTGCCTTAGACCATAACACCTGTACTAGCTGCATGATGGGGCCACCAGAAGCCTCCACTACCATGTTGATTAGGCGGTCAGCATTCGGTGATGCCAAGAATACCACAAGTGATCTGTCACCCGGACCTGGATTGTAATTTAACCAGTCAAATTCACCCCTAGCCGATTCGAGCAACTCAGTGTCCATGGTCTGGATATTATAGATCAAACCTATGAAGGGCCAAGACATCACGCGATCGTGCATCTTTGGCCAGCAGAGGGAAAGAAGATACGAAGAGAAGATACGGGAATAGTCTGTTCATTTCATGGGGTTTGGCTCAGTCCTATATGCATTGAGATAGGTGCAAACAGTTGCTCCATGGTCCATTAAAGACACTGGGGAGCTGAATAGGTGATCAGAAGAAGCGGTGCATCCACAATGAAGGGATAGATAGCTCACTACATGGCATAAGCCCACTGATAACCATTCTGGTAGTTGTGCCAGAGATCTATACCACCCTTAGCAACTCTGAGGTTGTGAGGGTTGCTGCCCTGGAAGGCTATACATTTAGTCGAGTTCATTGTGACAACATACTGGGGAGAATGAACTCCAGAGCCATGGTTCACCTTCTCAGCCAAGAACTCAGCTGGAAGGACGCTGTCCGGGATATCGCTCTCCTTGACAGCATTTGAAGTAGCAGTATCGGAATCTGTCACCACAACTGCGCCTAGCTCAGAGATATAACTAGTTGCGATGACCTCGCCATGCTGCACAAGGATGGCCACCATGGCTTCCAAGGATGTAAAAGTCGCCTTGTTCTCCTCCTCAGCCTGGCCCTCCCCTAATACAGCCCTGGGGATGGACACCTCCCCATCCGTCTTAGCATTTATGATAGTGGCAGCACGGAGCAATATCATGAGGGTGGAAAACTCGATTGGTGGCTGGTCCTCCGAGTCCGAGTCATCAGGGTCTGGACTAGTCTGAGTCTGACGTGCCATAGCAAGCGTGGCAAACTCGTCGGATGGCATATCGGCGCAGATATTTAGCAGTAGTAGGTCAGGACTCCGAATCGGACTTGGAGGACTCGAGGTTTGGTGAGCCTTGCGATGGGAAATACGGTGATCACTGTGTATAATGGGGGTTGCCACTGGAGGATTGGGAAAAAGGAAATGCTCCATCGAATCAATTCAGTTAAATCTGGTTGCTATGATGGTCGGGTTCAGCTTTCGCAGGTAACAAGGTCACAAAAGATTGATCGGGTCCTCGGCCTCAGAGTCAGTAAGAAACTGGTGAGAAATCTTATCAATCAGATCGACTTATCATCTGTCTGAGGTTGTATGAACATAAGACTAAACTTGAAAGTCTGTGTTTTGGGACTAACACCTGACCAAGCTAGTCAATACTTAGTCAGGCTCAGTCAAAAGAAACATCGGGTAGAAGTAAAGGTCTGATTGGTTTGGTCAGGTCAAAGTCAACTGTTAGTATCGTGAAAGTCATGCAATAGTCTGGTTATTGTCATATTGAGTAATCCTTAATAGTCATGCATTGGTCAGGCAGAAGTCATGTAAATGTCATAGGCTTGATCTTTGCCCACGATGTTAGTACAGGGGCACAGTTTTACTCTTTGACAGACACTCAGGAGAGTGGGAATGGAAATATCAAGGCGAGGATGCCTGGAGTTCCCCTTCCTATAGCATTTGCTCCCCAAAGTCCATTTGCCCTTCTTGGTGACGAAGGTATAAATATATTTAAAGCCAAGTCTATGGACTCTGATTTTCCAACTTTTTAGACAAGATTTATGTTGTTGACACGCGATCATTCGTGTGTATCACGTTTCATACACCAGCATGCAAGTGACAGCCCGGCGGCCGGCCACTGCCATACCGGTTCAACTCTACCACAATTCATGACAGCACATCCCTTGGAACTTCAATAATTTAACCAACTTCGTTTACTACTGGCAAGCATTCTAGCTCAGCCTCCAGCAGAAGAACCAGGCTGAGGTCAGAACAGAGTCAGCACGTCGCGGACTCTGCCAATTGTGTAGCCTCAGCGGATCGTTCAGTGGTGACTGT